>PVJD01010395.1:0-53978 GCA_004026545.1 Mormoops blainvillei
TAGTTGCTTTAAAATCTTTGTCAGAAATGAACTTCTGGCCAATATGGAGGCATAGGTAGATATACTTTGCCTCCTCACACAACCAAAAGAAAGACAACAACAAATTTAAAAACAAAAAATAACCAGAACTGCCAGAAAATCAAACTGTACAGAAGTCTGACAACCAAGGAATTAAAGAAGAAACATTCATCCAGACTGGTAGGAGGGGCAGAGACAGAGATAGGAAGCCGGGGAAGAGCAGACGTGGCAATGCAGTAGCTGGAGGACTGGGCAGGGAAGATGGCAACTGGCAGTCTGAGCCAGGAGGAACAACAGGGTAGCAAGACAGACCATGCAGGGTTCCAGCACAGGAAAAGAAAGCATCAAAACCTCTGGATGTAAAAACCTGTGGGCATTGCACCAGCAGGAGAAACTCCCAGCCTCACAGGAGAGTTTTTTGGAGGAGCCCTCAGGGTCCTAGCACACAGGCAAGCCCACACACCCAGGAACCAGCACCAAAAGGGTTCAGTTTGCTTGTAGGTAGCAGGGGAAGTGAGGAAGGCCACCCAGAGCCAACTAAACTGCATTGTTCCCTCTCAGACCCCTCCCCCACATATAACACCACAATGCAGTGATGTTGGTTGCCCTGTCCTGGCGAATACCTAAGGTTCTGCCCCTTACAGCATAACAGGTGTTCCAGAGACAAAAAAAAAAAAAAAAGGCCCAAATGAAAGAACAGATCAAAGCTCCAAAAAGAGAACTATTCGATGAAGAGATAGCCAGCCTATCAGATGCAGAGTTCAAAACACAGGTAATCTGGTTGCTCACAGAAATGGTTGAGTATGGTCACAAAATAGAGGAAAAAGTAAAGGCTATGCAAAGTGAAATTAAAAAAAAAATACACAGGGAACCAACAGTGAAGAGAAGAAAATAGGAGTTCAAATCAATGATTTGGAGCAGAAGGAAGAGATAAACATTCAACCAGAACAGAATAAAGAAACAAGAATTCAAAAAAATGAGGAGAGGCTGAGGAACTTCTGGGACAACTTTAAACATTCCAACATCTGAATCATAGGGGTACCAGAAGGAAAAGAGGGAGACCAAGAAATTGAAACTTATTTGAACAAATAGTGAAGGAAAACTTCCCCAATCTGGCAAAGGAAATAGACTTCAGAAAGTCCAGGAAGCTCAGAGAGTCCCAGAGAAGTTGGACTCAAGGAGGTGCACACCAAGGCACATCATAATTACATTACCCAAGATTCGAGATAAGGAGATAGTCTTAAAAGCAGCAACAGAAAAGGAGACGGTTACCTACAAAGGAGGTCCCATAAGACTGTCAGCTGATGTTTCAAAAGAAACCTTCCAGGCAAGAAGTGGCTGGAAAGAAGTATTCAAAGTCATGAAAGACAAGGCCCTACATTAAAGATTATTCTATCCAGCAAAGCTATCACTTAGATTGGAAGGGCCGATAAAATGCTTCCCAGATAAAGTAAAGTTAAAGGAGTTCATCATTACCAAGCCCTTATTATATGAAATGCTAAAGGGACTAATCTAAGAAAAAGAAGAAGATCAAAACTATGAATAGTAAAATGACAGCAAACTCACAACTATCAACAACTGAACCTAAAAACAAAAACAAACTAAGTAAACAACTAAAGCAGGAAGAGAATCACAGAAATGGAGATAACATGGAGGGTTATCAGTGGGGAGGGGTGGGGGCAGAAAGGGAGAAAAGATACAGGGAATAAGAAGCATAAATGGCAGGTACAAAGTAGACAGAGGAAGGTTAACAATAGTCTAGGAAATGGAGAAACCAAAGAACTTATACGTACCACCCATGGACATGAACTAAGGTTGGGGGGATGTGGGTGGGAGGGGGGGTGCAGCATGGAGGGGAATAAAGGGGAGAAAAAATGGGACAGCTGTAATAGCATAATCAATAAAATACACTTAAAAATAAAATCTTTGTCAGATAATTTTAACATCTCTGTTATGTCAGTGTTGGCATCTATTGATTTTTTTTCACTCAGGCTCAGATATTCCTGGTTCCTGTGTGATGAGTAAGTGTTTGTTGATATTTGTTCAGTTGATACCCAAGGTGGGAAGACTCTCATTACTGTGGGACAGGATTGGAAGTTCAGATTCTCCATGTCGTTTCCACAGGCCCATAGTGGAGGTGACCTGGTTTCCACAGTATGATGGTAAAATTCCTGACTCTTCACTAGGCCTCTTCTGATACCATCCCAGCAGAGAGGCTGAGTGATGTCTCGTTACTGCTGAGTGAAGATAGAAGTCCAGGCTCTCCACTTGGTTTTTATTGGTGCTGTTCCACCACCCCAGCAGAAAGGATTGGGGTGTCCCTTGCAGGCTCCCAAGGGTAGAAGTCAAAGCTCCCCACTAGGACTTTGAAAGTGCAGAGAGGTTGAAGCATGGTTTCACCTTTATGTCACTGGAGTAGAGTTGGTTTTGTCTAAAAGGTTTCTGTCTTATGACAATACCTCTTTTCTGGTCTTTGGCTAGAGAAAGCAGGCTTTTGTGAGGGTTTTTTTGTCTGCACCCATTGGCATTTCTGAGTGGCTTGTTCTTCAGCTCCAGGTCTGGGATCTATAAGACCAAAATAACCCAGGGAATTTACCACCATGCCTTCCTAGGGTCCTGAAGTCCTGTCTTCTCTCTACCTTTCAGAGTTTTCTTATATTTGTAATATATTTTATGTCCAGGGTTTTCAGTTGTGCTTAGTGGAAGCAACAGGGAAAAGTATGTTTTTTCCATCTTCCTAGAAGCAGAAGTAACTGTATCTCTTTTATATCTTAATAAACACTTGGTGATTTTATTCTGGTACATTATTTCTTCCCTTCCCACTCCCACTCCCATGTTTTACACAAATACAAAAGAATAAATTCACCAAGTTAGTAATACATATTTAATTAATTAGTTAATGGTATAAGTTTATTTAATCAAAAGGTGAGCTGATTTATAAAAACAAATTAAATAAAATAGTGATATAATTCAAGACATATGTCTATCTACCTATGTAGATATTTTTATATACATAAATACATGAAAGATAACAGATTAAAAAAATATATATACGCACATAGTGGTCCCACAAATTGGTGAACTGCGGGTATCTTCCAGAGGCCCTCAGAGTTTCAGCCTTGGGGCTAGAAACTGATAGTTACTCTGGGCACAAAACCCTGGGCAGAATCAAGATTGATATGTTCCCTACTCTGCACACAAGCAGTGAACCAGGGCATTTTGGTTTGTGGCTTTTCAATACACATATTCTCATTCATCTGTCCTCTAGGGAAGATACAGCAGGGTAGTCAGACAGATAGATAGACACCTTGTAACAAAATATGCTAATAAAAAAGTGACTGAAATGGTCTGAATATAAGAAAAGGACTGTAAGAAAAATTAATTAGGAAGCATGAAGTGTGATAAAACTAGCATTACTGATTATCTACTATGTACTGGATGCTTTTAAACATGATCTCATTTAATTCTTGAAGGTTGGTATTGTTATTCCCTTTTAACAAATAAGTAAACTGAGGCCTATAGAGATTAAATAACTTGCCTAATCTAATAACCTAAGAGCCCAAATTCAAACCCCAATTTGTCAGATTTGAAAATCTTCTGTTTTGCTGCCTGTCTCTCAGGAAGAAAGTGGGACTTGGAGGAAATTAGCATTAGAGATGCTTGATAAGTCCATGAGGTGTTCACAGAGGACCAATAAATGTGGCTGGACAACACTGCCTTTCTCAGTCTCTCGTATTTTCACAGTGGTGCTGTGCATTGTCCTAGAGGCTGCAACCTTCTCTCAGGATGAACTTTCATTTCAAGGTAAAAGTCTGGGCTAGGCTCTTCTTTGCTCTCAGATCCGAAGGGAGTTGACGCAGTCTCTTCCTGCATGTATATGACTAAGGGAGATGGGAGGGGGCTCACAGCACAGAGATCTATTGCCAAGAACATCTCAGGGCGGAGAGACCTTTGGAACATTTTTTCCACTCGGCATCAGACAGGGTAAAATTGATTAGCATTTAATTGGTTTCAGCTGTTCCTAACACATTGCATAGAAAACTTTGATGTACTTTGCTAAATTGAATATTCCTTATGGTTAACAGATTGAAAGCTAAATTCACCCTTGAAGAAACACCAGAAATCAGTGCTTTGGATCACACTGAGTTCTTTGCTATTGTTCACCGATTTGGAATGGAATGGGAATACTAACTACTTTGGACTGGGGATGAGAAAAGAAACAAATCTAAGTCTGGTAAGAGTCTTCGGTAGATGCCTCCCAAGAAAACAAGGAATCTAGACTGCAGTTCCAGAGTGCCCCGTGCAGCCAGGTGATTTTGATAAACCTCTTCGCCTCTCCTGACTGCACTCAGGCTTCTAATCCAGAAAATAAGGGGAATGAGCTCAATGAGCTCAAAAGTTGCTTCTGTCTTTCAAAATTCTCTAATATATTTTCATTATACTGATGCTTCAGTACAATTCTGAAAAACAATAGATTGTTCTCTGCCCAAGAAATACGCATAATAGCGATGATGGATTATGTCTTAGAACTCCAGTAAGGGAGGTATTTGAAAGAACATACAGATTAAGGCTTAATCAATATGCATTTTAGTCTCTAAAGGCCAGAGGATAAATGAAAGGCTGGGGAAATCACTGACTGTTTTACTAGGTGTTGTTGCGCAAGGATGCTTCAGCCCCAACCCTTCACGCCTCCATCTATGAAATGCAAATAGGAGCATCTACCTGTTAATGCAAAAATCTGTGGTCAAAATTAGGCTGCAGCCCTGGCCAAGTGGCTTAGTTGGTGGGAGTATCATCCTGAACACCAAAAGGTTGAGGGTTCGAGTCCTGGTCAGGACATGTATGGGAGGCAAATGGTCACTGTTTCTCTCTCTCTCCTTTCCTCTCTCTAAAAAAAAAAAAAAAAAAAAATCAATAAAAACATATCCTTGGATGAGGATTAAAAAAAAAAAAAAGGCTCCAATTAGTGCGTATCAGACACTAAGGGCCGTAGAGTGGGTGCAGCTACAGCAACTGTTCTTTCTTAGTCCCCTTCCTGATCTTCCTGCATTCCCTTAAACTGCTCATTCTCCAACTTTCTCTTTGCCTTTATTTCATCTCCCTTGCTACCTCTCTCTTGCTGAGTACCTTCATTGGGTCTTCTGTTTACTATCGCTCACGGATGACTTTGTGGCCCCCAGAACTGTGAAAAGATTCGGAGGATGTGAGAGGGGGCCTTACAAAGCCTTGCTTGACACCCCTTAGTTTTATAGGGTCCCCAGGGGTTGTTGCTCCCTTACCACCAAACCTCAAGTTAGCATTTAATTGACTAACTTTCAGGCCTAAGCTGAAGACCGGGAGAAGTCCTGAGCCATCTCCAGCAACCCCAGGGCTGCTAGGATAAAGGTGGACTTACGTAGGCTTGAGAAGAGAGAGACATGAGACACCTCCATTGAATGCCTTCCCTGTCCCCTAAAGCCAAGGATTCCCTATGCTTCCGTGAACCGGTTAATGCTTGAAACAGCTCAGCCTGCTGGCCCCGTAGCTGGTGCTGCTACGCCCACGGTCCAGGACCCTTTAGGGTCACAAGGCTTTCACAATGGGGGCAAAGCGCTTTCAAAGCTGGCTCTAATAAATGCTAGAGCCTTACTGCAGATGGTAACATTAAGGAGCCGTTGACTTTGGCCGAGGTGGTTCTCCATGAGTTAATAACCCTTGTGTGGGCTAACGACACACAGCTCTGATACTGATGACAAGAGTAGCTATTGGAATTTGCAGGCTGCTTGTAAAACTTCACGAGGGTTATGGAATCAATGTGGATCCTTCTTTCCCAGAGCCAAGTCATGCTCTGGGAATCTGAAGTGTGGGAGTGAGCTCAGTTTTGGTCATTGACTCACTCATCTGGGGATGCCAGCCTCGCTAGAGTGGAAAAAGGAGGAATAGTATTCTTTCCCTCTGGAAATGTCATGTGTCTACCTGGGAGGGGAATGAAGGCTTGTAGGCAGCAAGGTCTTCCCAGTCCCACCTGGTGACTCTTTACCACAGTCTGGGTGGTAGTGGCCTGAACATGCTCTTCATGAAATATTCTATCTCTCTGAACACCCTAGGGGAGCAGAATAAAACTGAGCTTGTTGAGTGAGCCCAGCAGCTCAGCGAGCCCACAGGGCTTCATGCTTTTTGGGCTCACTGCTCCCACAGAAACTAGTTTTCTCATGATTTTATTTAGAACCCTTTGCTGAAGCTTTCTCTGACTTGGAAATGACACACTATTTTGGGCATAGTTTCTCTTAAGAGTTTACTCAAGGCTGGAAATGTGAGTAGTCCATGGAATAGAAATGAGGAAGAAAAGAGGAAAGTGCTTTGTAAACTCTAAAGTGCCAGTGCTGTTTATTATTGTTTCTGCTGTATAAAACCTCATGGACCCTCCCCCAGTGGTTCCCATTTTCTACGTGCTTAGCCGGCGAGCGGGGCCCTGTCATCAGGTGATTTACATGCCCGTGCTCCTCAGGGAGAAGCCCGAGCCCCTCCCCCTAGCCTGGCCAGCCGGGCAGCCAGCCCAGGCTCATCTTGCTAGACCCCGACTCTGCTCTTCCTCCCACAGTCACGGCAACACTCATACTCGTGGATCTCAGGCATTTCCTCTAATTTCTCAACTCTAATTCCCCTTGAGTTACAAATGGATGATGAAAGATCACATGATTTTTTTCATTTAGATTATAAAGAGGGAACATGAGGGAGCTTTAGTTCTTGCAGTCACTCTGTGCTCCTGACATGTTGCTCCTGCTCAGATACAGGAGAGGAAGGTGTGGTTGGAACTGTGCCCCAAGGGGCCCCCAGACTTTCAGCACAGCCTCTGTTTCTCCTCTGGATTCCTCTCCGAGCCCTTCTAAAGGCTTCTCTTTCTTTGGCATCCTTTTCGTCTGAACTCATGTACACTATTAATGAGCCAGGCAGTGTTTTCCAATTTTTATAAATCAAACGATCGGGGGTTATAAGAAGAAAACAAGCCGTGATTATGAAAGGTGCCATGAACATCAAGTTCTGCACTGCTACTTTTGAATTGGCCTTTATTAAAACCTGATTATAATTCTTCTGGGGTCAGGTCTGCTAAAAATATTAGTTGACTCAGAAATGCTATGCTTTTATTATGCCCATTTCCCCTAATTATTTGTTTTCAGCCAGAAAAGTCTGCCTTTTCCATAAGCAATAAACTTAATTTTCAGCTGCTGCATCTTGAAAACCTAAGATTCTCAGAAGATTGTTAGTGATATTCAGACAAAAATATTTTATTTTAATCAATAAGGTTTCCTTTACCAGTAATTAGGCCAGCTGGGACAAACCTGCAGTTTCCCCTTCTTCTTTAATGGTGATAAAATTATGAGAACTGCTGTAGCTCATAATCATATATTTAGATATTGTGCTATCGAAAACCACCAGTAAAAGAAAACCAATGAAATGAAACAGATAAATAGGAGAAAACTCTATCCCCTTCTCCCCTCCCCTGTCTCTTTGGCTATTTGAACATAAACAGTGTCACTAACATCCCATGGAGTTTAAATTCTGCCTCTTGCTAGGATGACTATTATAAACTCCTCCCTAAGTGAGGGCTTTGTGTTCTGAAGTCATTGTGTTCTTAGGCTTTGGTCCAAAGTGACTTCATTTTCTGCCTGCTGGAATTTGAGAGAGACTGCTAATGTAAGGACAGCCATTTCATGAGCCAAAGATGTCTTTTTTTCTGACTCATGCTAACGACGACTGACTTGTGTGTGAAGATGCCCATCAAGCTTCTCTAAAATTTCAATTAAGTTTTGCAGAATTCTACTAGGCTCAATCATGGATTTAATTAAAATGTACATTACGGATCTGATAAACTTCACCACAAGTTGGCATTAGGGAGGCATAGGCACAGTCACCAAAATTCTAAAAATAACAGTTCTCCATCTTACATTAAACACATCAAAATTAATTTCAGCTGCATCAAAAAGTTGGCATGTAAGTCAGCACAGGATTTTTTTGTTGCTGCTGCTCTTAATTGGTTTGAATAGAATGGCGAAAACAATTCTAGGGTTTCAAGATAGAAACGAAGAGTTTATTAATCACGCGCCTGTCCCCTTCAATGATGCAGCCGTCTTAGCTGTTCACATCAAACCTTCCAGTGTTCGGCCCCACCGTGAGCCAGGAAGTCAACACTCCTAGGAGAGCGTGTTCTAAAAGATAACTGACACTTAAAAGTTCTCTCTCAAGTCAGTTACTCCAGCATTCAGGAAGAAAAAAAGAGTTTCAGAAGTCACCTTAAAAGATAATCCAGGATGTGTAAAAAAGATTTTTGTAAAATTGTATTTATTGCAACATTATTTATCATGGTGAGAAACCGGAAACAACCAAAGAGCCAAAAAGAGGATTGGTTAGACAAATCATGGTACATTGAAACAACGGGATACTCTGCAATCATAAAATGATGTTATTGCGGTAATGTTAAAGTTCATAAGACAATTTTATAATATATTAAGCTAATTATCATATATATTGGGAGAAAAAAACAGTTAAAAAATAGTAGACTCCAAAGATTAATCATAGCCATCTCTAGAGAGTGACAAAAATCTGCATTTTTCCTCTCTGCCTTTCTCTATATGTTCTTTGTGATCAAAAAGAGGAGAAATAAATGCCATAAAAAGACATTTCATTTGCAAAAGCTGCTGAGAGATGGTGCATATTTTAATCTCTTATTTTAAAACTATAGCTCAAATTATTTGGTTTTTTAGAGATGCATCTGCTACTTAAGTTTCTCATCAGGTTTTGAAAAATATCTGTCACTTTTTATCATATTTGGAAGTTTTCCGCTCTCTATTTATGTGATGCTTTGGGGAAATTAAATTTGATTGTGCCAAAGTCATCAGAAATGGCCTTAATTTTGTTTCTGTCAAGCCTCTTTAAAAGTTAATAGGCTGTTAAATTGGTCAAGATTCCACCAGGCTTGAAATAAAACAGTTCTTTATTACTGCAAATACCTCTGTGGACAAACTCTACCCTCAAAGCAACACACAAACCCCAGAAACTGGAAAGAAGACATAGATACTTAACCAGGGTCCTTCTGCGTTCAGAGCACAGATTAAACTACTTCACTCAAGATGGAGAATTGAGGCTTTGATCAGTAAGGCTGTGCACTGGGGAAAGATCAGGCCTGAGGTCAATACATTCTTGTGTGGGAGGATCCCTGTTCACCGCAATTTTGCAAAACAAATGAGAATGGCTCTTGTTTAAATGGAAAATTCCATTAAACCCTATTATCTAAGAAAGGAATTTAATGTGTTGTTTTATTAGCTGCTCTCAATTTGAGACACATGTGTTAAAGAACTACAAAATCTCAGTCTCTCTCTCTGTCTCGCTGTCTGTCTCTCAGCCTCTGTCTCTGTCTCTCCCTCACATACACGCATACACACACAAATGCAGCAGTGGAAAGATAGAGACATTTTAAGATTGTGACTCATTACAGCAAGAGTTGGACTTCTCAGTGTTCCCACCGGTCACAGCTCTCAGCTCTCTGCATGACGTGGACCTTCTTTTCTCTCTGGCACTCATTTCTTACCTCTGCTCTGTCCCCTGCACACAGCTGAGGCCTGAAGGATAATGGAGAAGCATTTCTCTATGCTTCTGGTCTTAGGTTTCCCAGGTTTCATGGTCTAGGGAAGGAGGCAGCAGAAACTCTAGGCCACAAGGGGAGTGGCTCTGGGCTTCGGGTGGCGAGATTCAGAAGGACGCAGGTGCTTCATGTCTATGCTGTGGGGATAAGGAGATCCAGGTTCGGGGAGAAGAGTAGTAAGGAAGAGTAGAGAGAGACCCAAGGGAAAGGGTTGATAACATGAGTGAGATCAGGGACCGCGCGTGGCACAGGCAGCGGAGAGAGTGAGGAAGGGGCGTCTGACAGTGGAGAACTGCTGGAGGGATGGGTCGGAAGCTGGGCTGGCAAAGCAGTTTCTTTCAATGGAGGTCTGCAGACTTTAGTTTTAGTTTTGTGTGTCTGGAAATATCTTTATTTCCTCCATCACCCAAATTGTAGTTTAGCTGTATATAACATTCTAAGTTGAGAGTTTCGTTCATTCAGCGCTGTGAAGACCGCTTTCTTCATATGTGCACCACTTAATGTTGCTGCTGAGAAATCTGATGGTGTTATTTTTCAAACACACACACACATACACATTTTTTCTGGGGCTCCTTTCTGGCACATTTAAGATTTCCTTTTATTCTTTCTGTTTTAAGTCTCATTATAGTGTTCTTAGGTGGGGATTTATTTTATTTATCTTTTTGTTACCAAGGGTAAACTTTCAATCTGTGGACTTATGCCTTTCTTTTGCTCTGGGGAATTATGAGCCATTATTTTTATGTTAGGCAACTTCCATTGCTTCTCTGTCATTCTGTTCATGTTCTTTTTTTCTGGGACTCATGTTATATGCATTTTACCACCTTTTATCTCTGTTGAATGTGGGGTGAACTCCTCAGTTTGATCTTTCCAGAAATCAGTATTTCCTCTTCTGAGTCTAGAGTTCATTTCATTTATTAAGTATTTCTAAAATTTCAAGGGCTATCTTTCTCTTGTCTTTTTGGTTATTTTGTATATCCATCTGTTCTTGCTTCATTTGTGCCTGTTTTTGTTTCACAGTTGCCAGTTCTTTCTACAGTTATTCTCTTATTTATCTCCTCACACTTCCTTGTTTTGCTCACTCCCTGTATGCTCACACTTCCTTGTTTTAACCAATTTGTTACACTGCTCATGAAAATTACTTTCTTTTTGGAGTAAATTTATGTTCCGATCTCATGTTTTATTGACTTTATTTTTTTTAGGATTAGATTTCATGGAATTTGGAATTTTTATTTGCAAGCTGATTTTGAATTGAGTTGTTTTTGCTTGTTTTCAGTTGGCTTTTCACGCATCTTTTCTTGTGTCTCTCTGAATCCATTGGTTTTGTGGTTGTCTCTTTGCTTGGCCCCCGGGAATTCCCTCCAGGGCCAGATGCTGTCAGGGCAGTTCAGGGCCTTGGCCACCCTGACGTCAGGGACCTCTCAGGTCTAGTCACAAGGCCAACAGGTGGCTTGGTTCTTGACTTGATTTCAAGGCTGGATCTGTGTCCCCTCACCTCCTTAGGTACACAGCCCCTCCTTAGTCATAGCTCAGGCAGTCTTTGACTAAGGCAGTCACCCTAATTCAGGTCCCTTGTCTCAGGTAGAACAGGCTGTGGAGAAGCCACTGCCACCTAATTCTGAACCTAGAGACCAACAGATCTATGGCTTTAGCCCCTCTCATTCTTTGGCATTCTGCTAGTTTTTCTTGTCCATGGAAATAGCAATCTTTATTTTGCCCTTGAAATCTGCAATGTCATTTTGTTTTCTTTTTTATAGTTTATGTGTCTTTATCTATCTAGCTTGTCACAGCTCTGTTGCTCTGTGTGGGGACAATGCCACTTCCTGGCCTTGGGGTTTTGCCCAGGAGGAAGCTGTCTCCTGGTTCTCACACTTGGCTTTCTCCCTGTATGCCAGTGGTGCTCTTCTAGCTGTTGCCCTGGTGCCGAATCCCAGGGGGGATGGGTCTGCATGAGTCCTAAGTCCATTGCAGGCCTTTTACAAGGAGTCTCTTGAGAATCCCACAGTTTCTTCCACCGCCCCAACCCTCACTGATTTTTACAGCCAGAAGTTAGAGAGATTTGTCTTCCTGGTGCTGGAACCCTGGGCTGGGTGGTCAGGACTGGGGCTGGGATCCCTTGCTCCCGAGGTATCACTCCCATTTTTTATCCACCAAACATGGATGCAAGTCCACCCAGTCCTGTCTCTATGCCTCCTTGCACCACTCCACTTCTCCGGGCCTCTCTACCTCTCTGCACCTCTCCATGCCTCCCCGTACCTCCATCCCTCCTAACTGTCTGCATGAATGTGGCTTCTTTTAAACCCTTGGTTGCCAGATTTCTACACACCTCAATTTTCTGACAATTCTGAGTGATATTTGTTTTGTAGTCTAGTTATATATTTTTTGCTACCGTTGTGCATGGAGGTAAGGCATATTTACCTATGCCTCCATCTTGACCAGTAGTCTACCGTCTCTTTAAAATGCAAATACATACATACCATCATTTTTTGCTCCAGACAGAAAGCAGAGTTAAACAGGATGCTCCTCATTCTCTCACATGGCCATGTCCTATTAAGTGCCTAATTTAGATAAATGTAAGAGCATAAAAAATAAGAGTAGATATGAAAATATAAGTATAGGTGTTTTAGGAAAATGCTGTGTCTAATTTAGATAAATGTAAGATTATAGAAAATAAGAGTAGATATGAAAATAGAAGTATAATGTGTTACAAGAAACTGACTCTGGCAGATTCAGCAGGAAAGTAACTTATTACAGGGGTTTCATGTAGCATACAAAAAAATTGTTGGGAAGGCAAATCAGGCCTGAGGATAAGCTTCCAGAAATAGGGCTTCAAACTTTGGAACTAGTCTTCTGAGAAAACTACTTCCGCTGCAAGCACCGAGCATTAGATATTATAGTGAACTAGATGCTTATAGGAACTTGGCTTTCTGAAAGTACAGTTGCCACCAGTATCAATACCATTTCTGTGCAGAACATACCATGCTGTTCTGCACAGAAATATGAATGATACCCTCTGAAATTGTGCAGTGAGTTTGTCCTGCTTCAGTCATGGGAACTCAGTTGTAGCCTCTGCTATTCCTGAAAGCCAGTGTCCTCTCCCACCATCCTCGGCAGCAAAATGAATTCTGTGCAAAGCTTCCTTCTTCAAGTAGGAACTGCTGTGCTTAGATATGTCTGATTGATGTACTCTGAATCACATGTTAACAAGCTAACTACAAATGAGGGCCTGGGAAGCAAGTTTTCTGTCTTCTATCTTGGAGAGACAGGGCTCTGAATGTGGTAACTCCCCCAAATATAGAACAAATGTTCAGGTATCGGGCAACTATAAAGTATGCCAGCTGTTTTCTAAATTTAATAAATTAAAATTTGCAGATGAACAAAGGAGCCGTCATGCCCATGGGGTTGCATATGGAGCAAGACCATCCCTTGTGCTACATATTCTCCACTTCCTCCTCTAAATGCACTCTCCACCCTTCTCCACCCTGCACCATGCCCCTGGAAGCTGACTTGTAGGCACTGCATTGACCAGATTTTTGGCTCTCCGCCTCCAGTTGAGTTTGGCCACCGGGGGCCTGCAGGGGATGGGAAGGTAGTAGAAGGACAGGGTTTGGCATTCAGTCCCCTAAATCCCTTCTGGTTGGGTTGCAGATTGTTTCTCTCCTGAAGGCTCCTGTTGGGTGGCCTCTCTTATGAGGGAGAAGTTTGGCTACCACTCCTTTCTCTGATCCCTTTAGGGCTGGGGGTTGTCATATGGCTAGCTTTGGGCACTTACCCGACCTTTGTGGCCTCTGTTATGCCTCTCCAAACCTTGTAAACAGTTTCTTTTAAAATATATATATATATTTTATTATTTATGCTATTACAGTTGTCCCAATTATTTCCTGTTTGCCCCCCTCCACCCAACCATCCCCACTCCCTCAGACAATCCCCACACTGCTGTCCATGTCCATGGGTCATACACAGATGCTCTTTGGCTACTCTATTCCCTATGCTGTACTTTAGATCCCTGTGACTATTCAGTAACTACCAATTTGTACCTCTTAATCCCTTAACCCTTTTTTGCCCATCCCTCTGATCCTGTTCCCATCTGGCAACTGTCAAAATGTTCTCTGTATCTATGATTCTGTTTCTGTTCTGCTTATTTATTTGTTTTTTTAGATTCCACTATTGATACATATTTGTTGCCATTTTATTTTTCATAATTTTGATCTTCTTTATAAAGAAGATACATTAACATATCCTATAACACTGGCTGGGTGGTGATGAACTCTTTTAGCCTTTTCTTTTTTGGGAAGCTCTTTACCTATCCTTCAATTCTAAATGATAGCTTTACTGAATACAATAATCTTGGCTGTAGATTCTTGCTTTTTATCACTTTGAATAATTCTTGACAATCCCTTCTAGCTTGCAAAGTTTCTTTTGAGAAATCAGCCGACAGTCTTATAGGAGCTCCCTTGTAGGTAACTGCCTTTCTCTTGCTGCTTTTAAAAGTCTCTTTTTAACAATTGGTATTTTAATTATGACATGCCTTGGTGTGGACCACTTGGGTTCATCTTGTTTGGGACTCTCTGTGTTTCCTGGACTTGTATGTCTATGTCTTTCACCAAGTTAGGGAAGTTTTCTCTCATTATTTTTTTCAAATAGATTTCCAATTTCTTGGTCTCTCTCTTTTCCTTGTAGCACACCTATGATGTGAATGTTGGACCTCTTGAAATTGTCCCAGAGGTTTCTTATACTATTTTCATTTTTTGGCAGGGAGAGGTTCTTTTTTCTTCTTCTTGTCCTGACTAGTTAGGTTTTGTTTCTTTAATTCCAAATTGCTGATTTGATTCTCACTTCATCTATTCCCTGTAAGTTATACTTTATTTGAATTAGTATATCCTTTGTTCCTGACTCGATCTTTTTTATACTGTTGATGTCCTCACTGAGTTCTTTGAGCATCCTTATAACCAGCTTTTTGAACTCTGCATTTAGTAGATTGACTGCCTCTCTTTTGTTTAGTTCTTTTTCTGGAGTTTTGTTCTGTTCTTTTATTTGAACCATATTCCTTTGTCTCCTCACTCTGGCAGCCTCCTTGTATTGTTTCTATGTATTAGATAGAGCTGTTACATCTCGCAGGCCTATAGAGTGGCCTAATGTAGTAGTGTCCTGTAGAGTCCAGTGGTACAGCCTTCCCTATTACCCAAGCTGGGTACTCAAGGGTTGCCCACCCTGGGGGCTGAGTACGCCCTTCTGTTGTAGTTGAGCCTTGATTTCTGTTTGCATGCCCGAGGTCAGCCCCGACCTGTGGTCTGTCTGGGGTCACACGGCATAAGCCATAAAGAGACCTGCAGAGGGCTGCTACTGTGCTGCGCTTGGAGGTGCCGAGGCGAGGCCAAGCTGCGAACCAAGGCTGGCTGCTGCTGCCAGTGCTGGGCCTGGGGCAATTTAGAAGGATGTCTGGAATGTGCTCAAGCCAGATGCTACTTGTTTGAGAGAACGTGGGCCAAGACAAGCCATTCATATGGAAAAGACACTGGAAACAGCATGGGTGGGCCCAAAAGTTAGGTGGAGCCTCAGGGAATCATTAGGGTGGGACAAAGTGTGTGAGCCAGGCTGATGGAGACTCAGATATTTGCCAGCCCGCTGGCTCGGTAGCTCTGTGAGGGGAAGGCTCTAAAAAGGAAAAATAACCTCTGATAGCACTTCTTTCTTGGAGGAAGCTACCCCCCAGCTCTTGTCCTAATGCCAGACAATTCAGTTCCTCCCTGTGTGTCTCTGATGGCTTTCAATCTGCTGTCCCCTGCTGGAGCTCAGACGGAGGGAGTCTGAGTAAGTCTGTACCCAGACCCTTTAAGAGGAACTGCCTGGGACTCCAGAAGCCTCATTCTTCCCCAGCCTCAACCCCAGCTGTTTTCACAGCCAGGAGTTATGGAGACTTCTCTTCCTGGCACTGCAACCCTGGGCTGGGGGCCTGGTGTGAGGTTGGGACCTCTTGCTCCTGAGATCTCCCTCCTGATTTTCATCTGACACATGCGGGTGGGGGACCAGCCTGTTTCGTATCCGCCCCTTCTCCCAGTCTGGATATGGTTTCTTCTTTATTTCCGTAGCTGTTGGACTTCCATTCAGCTCGAGCCGCACTGGAAGAAGAGGAGTGATCTTGGGTCACACTTTGAATACTCAAACACTAACAAAAACTGATGAACAGAAGAAAGTTTTAAGTAAATTTACAATTTTGTGTTGGGCCGCATTCATAGCCCTCCTGGGCTGCATGTGGCCTGTGGGCCCCAGGTTGGACACCCCTGTTTCTGCCAGGATCCTGAACACCACCTCCAGCCCCACCGTGACACATGCCTGCATCTTATTTCTCATCTTACCAATAAAAGGGCTATAATATATTTCCTTCTGTTGTCTTCCCAAACCCAAATTACCGATTAGCTAAATTAGAGGAAAACAATTTTTAAAATACGACAGTAGGAGAAATCTGGTCATTAGGGTTTAAAATCTACTTTCGACACCCATAGTCAAGTTCTTTTCCATCCTGCCAGTGCATCATTAAAAGCTCTAAAAAGTCATAAATTTGAGACCCACATCAGAACAGGAGGTGTGCTGGATCATATACTATATAAATATACATATATTATTTTAAAATATACATCCACATGTATCTGTATTAATGTGTATTGGGTGATTGAGGCAAACCACAGGGAGCTGTCAAGGAAAAGGAATCGCAGGAACGGTGCACAGTGACGCGCCCTGCCCCCGCCTTTCCCGTGCTGGCTCCTCCCAGAGTGCACATCTGAGGAGGCGCAAATTAGTGCCGTCAGGGAATTTTTTTTAACAGAGAGAAAAATGATATGTGTCTGAATTCTCATAAAACTCTACAAAGGGCTTCCTTGCTTATATAGTTGTTGTTCCCAGTTGCTTATGATTGATGGCTAATTTCCTCTCACACTCTAACAGATGTCAGCCATCCTTGCCACCTATAACATAAGATCTTCTGCACATAACACCATTACTAATATGATACAATAATGAATCAACGGAAGCTTCCACTGCACTTTGCTTTAAAGAAAAAGAACATCCCAAGAAAACAAAGTCATACAAAGGTTAACACATTTAAAAAAATCAAATGGCAGTGTGGGTGCCACTCACCCTGCTACATCTAGGAATTGTGTATGTCATCACGGATTTTCAGAATGATGGAAGTGGGAACTGCATTATATTCAGTTTTAAAAAATGTTTTTATTATGTTTAATATATGAGATCTCATAATATTCTCTCTCTATATTACTAAATGCGTTTTATATGTGTAACTCTCCTCCAAGTTTTACAGGGAATTAAGAAATGTAATTTGCAGTGCTTGCTCTGAAGGAGCTTCCAATACAATGGAAATAATAATGAAAATTATTGAAATATTAAATGTTTTTTGTATGGCATTCAATGGAGAGAAGTCTGGTATGTTTCTGTATGATACATGTTCTAGTGTTTCTAATTGTTCCACTAGCTTAGACCAGTCAGTCAAGGTGGATGATCTAGTTGGCAACTGTGACCACATCCCACTTCCCAATCCTTCTCTTAATATGACTGGAAATTATGCTCCATTTTTAGCATTCACATACATAACTACTTCTAAAATATTTTACAATAATGATTTGAACACTAGATTTTTTATATCCTGCACTTATGCAATATGCTTTTGAACCTATAAACTTTATACTCATCCCTATTCAATTATTCCAGTCATTTGAGGACCAACATTCCAATTCATTAAAATAATTTAAGCCTTGTTTTGATTATTTCATTTATTTGCTTTCCATCCTAACTTTAGTCACTGGAAACTTTGATTTTTATATATATCTTAATTAAAAGAACCTTGGTGTATTATGAAGTTCATGAAATCTTGTTGTTTATGTCATCTCATTTTAGCATCAATTTTTTACAGGAGGTGCCACTGAAGCTCAGAGCAGCAATGTGACCTGCTAGCAAGTGCAGAGCCAGGACCAGGGCCCGTATCTTCAGACTTGTGTCTTGTGCCCTTTCTTTTCTTTAAAACATTATATTTTAAGAAAGAGGTCTTTTCATTTATTCTTAATTTTACGAGTAACATGTAAAGTAATGCTAACATTGCATAAAAACAAACACAGATTGAGTGAACATTCCCGCTGGCCCTTCCTCTAACCCCATGTCCCTCTCCAGAGGAATTCACCCAACTTGGCTTGAAATGTATTCTTCAAGATCTTTTGCCATGCACTTCTTCCCTTCTGGAAACAGTTCATTTTGGGAGTTTTATATTGTACTTGTTTTTCTGAAATTTGTCCTTTTTACTTCATAATATATTTTTGAGAATGCTCCATGTTAGCATTTACATATATTACTTATGTTTTATCTGATGCACAGTGTTCCATTGTAGGGGTATGTATAACTACTTAGCTTTTCACTTGTTGATAGAAATGAAGATTGTTGACTTCCAGTCAGGATGGCGGCATAGGCAGACATGGCTCACCTCTTCACACAACCACACCAAAATTACAACTAAAATACAGAACAACCATCACTCAGAACCATCGGAAGTCAAGTTGAATGGAAGTCTGACAACTATGGAACTGAAGAAACCACATCCATCCAAACTGGTAGGAGGCGCACAGAGTTGGACAAGATGGTCCCTTACCCACGTGTGGTGGTAAAATTCGGGAGGGATATCTCAGGAGCAAGGAGTCCCAGCCCCACACCAGGCCCCCAAACCAGGGCTCTAGTGCCAGGAGAATAAGTCCCCACAACTTCTGGGTGCAAAAACCAACAGAGATTGGGTTAGTGGAAGAAATTGAGCAAACAAGCGGAACAGAAACAGAATCATAGATATGGAGAACATTGGGATGGCGGCCAGCTGGGAGGGGGCTGTGGGGGAATGGGTGAAGAGGTGAGGGGATTAAGAAGTACAAATAGGTAGTTACAAAACAGCCATGGGGATGTGAAGTACACATCTTCAATAAGAAATGGAGCAGCCAAAAAATCTATACGCATGACCCATGGACATGCACAATGGTGGGGAAATTGCCTGAGGGAGTGGGGGGTGCTGGGTGGAAAAGGGGGAAAAGTCAGGACTACTGTAATAGCATAATCAATAAGATATAATTAAAAATAAAATAATGAAGATTGTTTTCAGTTTGTTACTTAAAAAATACTATAATTAATATCTTATACATGACTCTGGGATACATGTTTGGGAATTCTCTTGGCTAGATACCTGGAAGTGAAATTGCTGCATGAAAGATACATGCACTCAAAACCTTGATAACAAATAGCAAAATTGTCCTCCAAAGAGGCCTACTCATGTATATTCCTGAATATTGCAGGTCCCACACTTTTAGTAATATCGATTTGTACTGATTGCTTTAGTTTTTACTAACCTGAGTTGTTATTACTTGATTTCACCATCTTGCAATTCTTCTATGAATTGCTTATTATTGTTTCATAATATTCTCTCTACTACACTTTATATTGTCTTCATATGAATCTCCTCCCAAAAATATTTAATACGACGAGAACATGTACAGAGGTATAAACACCCTCAGAGGCCTTCCTCTATGACGGGCATGGGCCCATTAACAGACATTTGAATACAATTGTCTGGTCAGCTGTGGGTCCCTCTAATCAGTGTACAGACTGGGTGATGTCCCTCCATCTTGTTCAAATGAATGTTACGGGCATCTTTGCAAAATATCAGGCTGAAAAAAAAATTGATTGTACCTGGCATTCTTAAAATCAATCTATCTTTTAGCTCTATCAAAAAATAATATGTACCCTGATTTGTGTAGCTCAGCTGGATGGGCATCATCCTGCAAAGTGAAAGGTCACTGGTTCAATTCCTGGTCATGGCACATGCCTGGGTTGTAGTTACAGTCCCAACCAGGGCATATACAAGAGGCAACCAATCAATGTTTCTCTCTCACATCAATGTTTCTCTCCCTTCCCCTCTCTCTACAGATGAATAAATAAAATCTTTGAAAAGAAAATAATATGAACTTGGTTTAGCCTGTTTTATTGGTTAGTTCACTAATGTTTATGTAATTTCCATTCTAGAATATTGCAGGAAGTAATTAATGCTAAGCTTGCTCACTCTATAAATTCCGTAATCCTTTTTTTTTCCTTTTAGAAAATCCATATTTTTGTCTGGCTTAGATTCCTGGCACCTGTCCTATTTTCAATTTCCCTGAGATGAGAGGCAGTGATTCTGAGACTTATAATCTTTTGTTCAGTCTGCAAAACCTGTATACCAGGTCCTGTCCGACTTGCTCCTCATTTAGGTTGAGCTTCAATTTATTCTCTGTGATATCTGTTGTTATACCTCTCTCGGTTCGAAGATCATGTTCCTTGCTGGGGAAGAAAGAAGCAATTGACTAGCTCTGCTTTTCTCTGTTATCATTTAACTGAATCTTCTCTAAGCAGTCACCTTCTCCTTTCCTTCATCTTCTTGCTTCAAACTGTGTGTGTGTGTATGTTAAAGGCCTTTCTGTGGTCCTCGTCATTTAGCACTCTTCACTCATACTGGATTTTTGCTTTCTGTCCCTTTCTTACAGACTTTGTATAGCTTTCTTATTCACCTTGGTTTGTGTCCTTTCTCTCAGCTTTTGGATGTGTCATTTCAAAATATAGACTCATCAGAGAATGCCATGTTGGGTTATATCAGCTTCTACAGGTCATCGTGATAGCACAAAGTTTAATTTCTCAGTTTCACAATTTTTTAAAATTATTTTTATTTTTTAAAAATATTTTATTTATTTATTTTTAGACAGGGAAAGGGGGGAAGAGAGGGAGAGAAACATCTGTGTGTGGTTGTGTCTCTCATGCCCCCTACTGGGGACCTGGCCTGCAAACCAGGCATGTGCCCGGGCTGGGGATCCAACCAGCGACCCTTTGATTCATAGGCTGGCACTCAATCCACTGAGCCACACCAGCCAGGGCAATTTCTCAGTTTCACAGTTTAAAAAACCCAATGTATTCCTTTTTATTGTCCTGGGGTTATATTTATGTGAACTTACTGAAGTTTATTTTTCTAAAGCCTCAATTACCTGTCTTTTTTTTCCTATTACAGATTCTAGGGTGACAGGATCCCTTTCTTTCATCTTCAGGAAGGCAAGGGATGCATTTTATTTCATATGTTTGTTGAAAGATTTCCATCATGTAAACATCAGCAACAAACCCTTCCTTGCTGGTCAGAACTGAGTCTAGTGTAACAGTTTCCTTCATTCCTTCATGCACTTTTTGAAAGATGAAATTATTAGGAAGGCAAGTTAAGACTGTATTAAATCCTGCCCAGGCTAGGTGGCCCAGTTGGTTGGAGCATCATCCTGTATATCGAAAGGTTGCAGGTTCGATTCCTGGTCAGAGTACGTGCCTGGGTCGTAGCCTTGGTCCTCAGTTAGGGCATGTTTGGGAGGCAACTGATCGATGTTTCTCTCTCACATTGATGTTTCTCTCTTTCTCCCTTCCACTCTCTCTAAAATCAATAAATATATCCTTGGGTGAGGATAAAAAAAGAATGTATTAAATTTATTAAATTCTAAGATTGTTGTAGAGATTTTGAATAGATACCTATGTACCTGAAGTAACACATCAATATTACATATGCCTCTGTGACATTTTTATCATATGATTTAGAAAAGCATCCTTTGGCTTTCATTTAGCCTGGCAGTCTTAGCGTGCTCCCACAAATAACAGTGTCCTCTTACTCTCATGTAATCCTCGCCATATGCCACATGCTGTACTTTTGGGTTCATATATTTGCAGTTTTGACACATGGTGGTACTATGTATCCATTTTTATCAGATTTATTTATATTGAAAGACATATACCATTTCATTGCTTAAACCAATTCCATTTCCCCAAGTCTCAGGAACATGTAGGAAATTGTATTTATTTGTGTAGCTGATGCTGTGATGTACCACCTGTTCCCATTTAGGAATAAAGGAATTATTATTCCAGCAACTGGGAGTGTCACCCAAGCCAGTCTCTTTGGGGACTGCCTCAGCTGAAGAGAGCAGCCTCATCTCCAAGGCCATGCCCTGTCTATAGCGGCCTTTCTTCAGTGACTGACTGATGTGGGGATAAGCAGTCTTGTCCCAGTTCAGGACAGCTCTGAAGTATCACCTCAGAAGTCCTCAGCAGGGCTGGTGGCGGCATTCCGTTGACACAGCATTGGAACTCCAATTCAGTTCTCCCTTCATCTGCTCAATTCTGCTTCTTCCCCACCTCCCAACATAAACACAGGTATTAATCCCAAGACTACTCCCTAATAAACTTCCTGCAAGCTGATCTCCACCTCAGGGTCTATTTCTTGAGAAATGCAACCTGGGACAATGTGCTTGTCTTCAAGTTTCAGTTATATTGTTTTATCTTATGCATTGAAATATGAATAATTGAGCCTTAAATATATTCTCAATACTAGGCTTCTTCCTCAGAATTACTGGGCTTCTCTTTAAACCACTGTAAATCTTTCTATACTATTCATGTTAGCATCCATTTATGTGATTTAGAAGTTTCTTCTAAGCCTTTTTCTCCTTTCCCTTCAAACTTCACGTGAAACTGTTTGACTAGTAGCCTTTGTTACTAAGACATTTTTTAATCTTCCTAACATGCATTTCTTGCTTGCCAGGAATCTATCATTTCAGTTAAAAATCAGAATTGAAAAGAAAAATGTTGACGCCATCTTCTGAGGCACCTTTTCCATTCTGGTAATCTTCTTAATCCACCAAAGGCACAGCTTTCAACTGGAAGAGCAGAGATAATGCTGATGCAACCAGTCTTCTACCTGTTACCCTGCCTAACCAGCAGCTCAGGGGTCTCTTTTGGAGTGTCTCCTGCTGAGGGGATTCAGTGTGGGCACTGCCTCTCAAGGGAGGGCTCGGCGGGCTCATATCCTCTGAGTTCTCAGGGGCCAGTGAACCCTGGGTGTCAGTTTGGGCCATATGGGAAGGATGATGGGACAGAGTCAAGAGTTCAAGAGTCAAGATAAAGGAGGAGGAAGCAAGCTAGGGCAGGAAAAGTTTTCAGACTGTGAGGCAGATCTGACACCTGTGAAAGGAAAATTGGGAAGAAGCAGATTTGGGCAAGGAGAGCCTCAGGCTGAGCTACAGATCTAACAAAGTCTTGGCCAACCCAGTCAGAAGATTGGGAGCAAAAAATGCTGTTGGAGACGTGCTGCAATGGGCAGAAATGGCCAGGCTGCCTGGGGAGAGCACGGCCTGGGCTTGAGCCTAACGGTGCCGCAGCTGGAAGCTGTCAGGGAGCTGTACTCCTTGCAGCTGCACGCCAAGCGCGTTCTTGGAGAGCAATCCAAGTGGTGTGAGCTCCACGGCTGCCACAGTTCTCCCTATACCATTAGGGTCTCTTCTATTACTCAGGGACAAGCCCCTCCAGGATTCCGGTGGGCCCTTCTTCCTGAGGGGACACTTAGAAGAGGGAGGTTAGTGGGATAAGCCGCAGCCCCCATCCCTCACAATGCTGTCCACAGTGGGATTCTCATTGCCACGGGGCAGCGAGTGATCCAGGTCCAGCACCTCATCATATCGTCTGCTTTTCTGAACCATTGTCCACATCAATTATTGACACTTGGGTCCTCCAGGAAGCAGATGCTGAGGTACGGTTGGGAGTGTAAGACGTTTAAGTTGGGTGAGGTGGTGACACCTGATGCCTGAGAAAGAAAAAGGGAAAGAAACAGGACAGGGTAGGGAAAGCCTTCTGACCATAATGCAGATCTGAAATCGGTGAAAAGAAAGGGGGAGGAGAGCAGAACTGGCAAGCAGGAGCAGCAGGTCTGCGATGCAGGTCTGACAGCCTCGGTCAGCCCTGGGGGAGCCCTGGACCCCGGCTGCCTGTGGGGGGGGGTCCTGCATTCTGTAGAAATGACCAGGCCCTGGCCCCAGACATGCTCCACTTTTGACTGGGGGCCGCCTGGGAAGAGCATGGCCTTAGCACCGAAGGTGCAGGCTCTCCGCTGCTGGATTTTTGCAGCTGAGAGGCAGGTTCTTTCGTGACGGAGGATCTGGGCAGCGCACCTCCATGCCCCCAGCCTGGCTTACGCATGCCAACTCAGGCTCCATGGCACTAGGGAACCAACCTTCAGCCCCTCTTATGGCTCAGTCATTTATCCTGGCTGAATCATGGTTTTACAAGGCGACGTATCATCAGGGGGCCTAGAAATCTACTTTGAGGTGGAGGGAAGAAATTCTTGTCTTTAAAATAAAGTAGTTCACTTAATGGGGAAGCAACCTTTTTAGGGCACTAAGAGAGCTCGCACCCTTCAGCACCCAGTGAAGTGGGGCGTACTGCTGCTGACCTTGCGTTCCTGGGCACCCTCCACAGGGAAAGCCCCATGCTTCTCCCATTCCACTAGGCGCCTTTTGCCACTTCTCAACCTCTCAAGAGTTACTTTGCATCATTTCCCTCTGCTCAGAATATTTTTCCCCCTTCCTTCTTAACTTACTTAAGACCATCTGCGGACCCTCTTCCTTTCTGATGGTAAGTCATAGCACCAGAGAGGTTGAAAGAAAATACCTCTGCTGCTGACGTGAATGCCAGGTGGAGGCGGGCATGGCAGAAGCCCGTCACCCATTTCCCAGTCAGTGACAGGAAATTAGGCATGCCGGACTTAACTGAGAGGGTAAGCCTTAGGCAGGCTGGAGGGAACTAGCCCACCCTTGGTTAGACCCCCAGGAGCCTCATTTTTCCTGAGTGGGCTGTAGGTTGGGTGGGGTTAAAGACATTATTGTCTGAGTAGAGGGACCTAGGCAAGATCTCATTTATTCTAAGATCCAAAGGAATGGGAGATTTAAAGCCTGGAGAACAAGCCATACTCGTGACTTAGGCTGTCTCGACTGGTGGTATTCTCTGTGTCTATTTTCCCATTTGTTATTCCCCAGTCTTTAGTTCAGCCTTATCTGAAAAATCCTGCCTCGCAGATGCTGCGCTACAGCTTTCAGGGGAGGGATCACTTGTCTATGCTTTGATCAGAGCCCTTGAAAAGGAGGTGCTCAGTGAAAGAGGGCGGGCCCTAAAGACAAGGCGACTCTCATCAGGATGTTCTCTTCTGTCAACTTTGAGGGTGGCACACTTCCCACAGGGCTCTTCGTCAAGCCTAAGCCTTTCTCCCAAGGCTGTGACCACCTGTACGTGCACAGCAAACGGTTGGTAGCAACTCAAGCGAAAAAAGAAAAACAGCACCAACTCTTCCAGCCCTATGACATCTTCCTCAGAGAGTATACTTTCTCAGTCTTAAATCCTTTCTCATAAATAAATGCCTTTATTAGTAGTAGTGGCTAACCCTTAAGTAGCGATTACTATCCAGGGATGTTCTGAGGATCTTATAATTACACAGTAACCCCTCTGCTCTTTATAACAATAAACTCTATGAGGAAGGTGCTGTTATTTCCCCATTTTCTAAATGATGAAACTTTTCCAAAGTCACCAGCAGGCAGTGAAACCAGGGTGTAGAATAAAGCAGTCTAGTTCTAAGTCCACTGAGAAACCCCTAGAATACACGGCCTGTTGAAAGATTTATCAAATCCCCCAGTGGTGCCTTGAGAAATGTTATAGGAAGATTCAAAACTAAGTTGTTACTTGGTAAAATTTCAACCAAAGGAGGGTCCCGTGCTGGGTGGGACCTCCTACTTGCATCTCCCGCCGGGAACTAACCCTGCCGCATGCCTGGCCTCTCCGCTAGGGCTGCCGATTCTGGGGCTTCTCTGAGAAGGCCCTTTACCCGGAAGGCTGGCCTCCCTTTAAGTTGTTAGCTTCAGCTTCCCCTTCCTAAGCAGCCTCGACCTAAAGGAGCTCACTTCCCCAGTGGCATTCTACGACCATTTGATTTATTTCTTTGCATCGATTTTCCAGGACCATTCAGTGAGTCTCTCGGTGTCAGGATCTGTGAGAAGCCCCTTACACACTGTGGTCTTTTCTAAACCGTCACGTTCTACCCTTAGGAAACAAGCAAAGCAATGAATGCTTAGTAACAAATTAATGTGAGAAGCCCACTAATTCATTTTAGAAAGATTTTCCTATTGGAAGGTTTTCCCAGTTAACCTTCCATCTCCCATTACCTAGAAAATGAAATTAACAAGAATGTACAATTCCCTGAGCAAGCTGGTCAATCCATATTTCAATGTATAACAAAGTTCATATTTATGGTCATTAATCTAATTTTTCTCTGGAGAATCTATTCATTTGATTAATGTTTTTCCTTATAACCCTCCCACTTACCTTGTAAATCTCTCCAGTATAGTTTTTTCTTGTTTGAGAATGTTTTAAAAATTCTGCCCTGAGTTTAAGAAAATGTTCACGGAATTGGCCCACGGGATAAATATCACAGAGGAGCTACTCCTGAGACAGGGAAATCCACATTATTTTTCTCGCTGCCTAAAGGAGAGCAGTTAGACACCTAGGAGGTTCTGGTTGGTGTTCCAGTGCCGGGTGGGCAATACTGTTTGGCCATAATATTGTAGAATATGATGTATGTTATCAGTTATTAGCTTTAACCTAATGTTGTGTCCTTTTTACCAAGTTCGTGGATTTAGTATATATAAGATTCTTCAAAGCCTGTGGAGCATTTCCTACGTGCTGGAGAAGCTAGGAAGGTGTTCCTCAAATCGCATGCCCACCTACCTTAGCTCACCCTAGGGGGAGTGTTAAAATGCAAATGCTTAGGCTCCTGACAGAACTGCTAAATGAGAATATTCTGAGTCCAACCCAGGCATATGCATTTTGATTTTCTTAAACACATTGAAGTTTGAGAACCACAGGCTACCACAGTACACAGTGAAGTTAATAATCAACTAAGGGAAGCATTTTTTGTAGATATTCACAATCTATTCTAAAATTTATATAGAAAAACAAAGGAATCAGAATAGCCTAAATAATTTTATGAAAGAACAAGGTTGGAAGATTCATACTGCCTGGTTTCAAGACTTCCTATAAAGATACGGTAATCAAAACTGCATGGTATTGGCAAAAAAAGATAAAGGTACAGAATACAGACTCCAGAAATAGACTCACACAAATATGATCAAGTGAGTTTTGACAAAAGTTCAAATGCAATTCAATGGAGAAAGCACTTTGTTCTCAATACAAGATGCAAGAACAGTTCGATGTTCATATGCATCAAAGTGAACCTCAAACTATCCTCCAAACCTTATGCAAAAATTAACTCAAAATGGGACATGGACCTCAGTATAAAATGTAAAAATTATATAAAAAAAGAACAAAAATAAAATGTAAAACTATAAAACTTTCAGAAGAAAACATAGGAGAAAATCTTTGTGAGCCTAAGTTAGGGAAAGTGTTCTTAAAATAGCAAAGCATGATTTCTAAAGAAAAATATTGATAAATGGGACTTGAGCAAAATTAAAAATTTTGTCTTGCACAAACATTGTTAAGAGAACGAAAGATAAGTTACAAACTGGGTGAAAATATTTGCACATCACATATCTGACAAAGGATTTTTACCTTAACAACAAAAAAAATAGAAACAGCTATTTTTAAAAAGGTAAAGATTTGAACAGATATTTCATGAAAGAAGATAAGATATGGATGAAAAGAAGTCCAATATTATGATTTATCAGGAAAATGCAGATTTAATACCAAAAATGGGATAACAGTACACACCTATTACAATATCTAAAACAAAACAAACTGCAAATTCCAAGAACGAATGAGGATGTGGAGCAACTGGAACTCTTACATATTAGTGATAAGAATATGAAATGGTACAGCTACTTTATTAGAAAAATGTTGGTGGTTTTTTAAAAGTCAAACATAGATTTATCATATCACCCTGCAATCCCACTCTTAGGTATTTATCCAAGAGAAATGAAATTTTATGATACAGTCATCAAAATGGATGAAACTCAAACATATTTTCCTAAATGAAGTAAGTCATATTCAAAGGTTACATGCTGCATGATCCCCTTAATATGACAGTCAGGAAGGGTCAAAACTACATGATCAAAGAACTGATCATTGGTTTGCCACGGATTAAGCGAAAGGGGAGTTTTTGCCAACAAGAAGAGAGCATGTATGGGACAGTTTTTTAGGGTAATGGAACTATTTTCTATCTTAATTGTGGTGGTGGTTACATGGCTCTGTGTGTTTGTCATGGGTCAGAACGATGTGCCAAAAAATATTAATTTTATTATGTGAATAAAAAAAGAACAAGTTAAGGCATGTCTGATTTAAAACTGCCAGTGAATCCAAATCAATATTTATGGAGAACCAATTGTGAGCAGGGCCTGGATTGGTGATATGAGGAAAACAAAGCCTCAATCAGTTCCTTCTCTCTGTAGACACTAATCCACTGGAAGACACACACAGGTGACAAGTAACTACCATGGGGCAGTGAGGGATACGTGCCCAACAAAGGAACAAAGAAGATATAATTGGAGAATGCTGGAGCCTTACAAGAAGAATTGTAAGCCTGAAGAACTATAAAGCTGAGTCACAGCAGCAATAAATCAGATTTTACACTGACCAGAGATTAGATGGGAGAACTTTATAGACATGGAAAAATGTGATTATTGATCAGGCAGGATAAGATAATAAAGGCAAAGCCTAAATGCAATGAGACTGAATCAATGCATGCAATGCTATTTTTAAAAAGGCAAGTCAAATAATGCAGTAGTGATTCCTCCCAAGGAAGTAAAATGAACAGATCAAAGTAATGGTATGCAACTGTGTTGACTTTAGCTCCCAGAAGCAATTCCTTTACCCACCTCCCACCCCCCCAAAAATAGTTCCTTCCTCTGAACACTACTGTTGGAAGAAAATGCAGATCTTTCATATGTGGAGCATGAAGGTTATTACCAGGAGAGACCCCTGTCCCTTCTGGGTGTGTGGGAGTCACGCAGTAGTTAGATCCCAAAGAGGAGGATGGCATCAAAGAGGTATAATATTAAACTGCCCCCTTATGGCACCGTGTGTCTAGGATGGTGGTTCTGAAAGCACAGACCCTGGACCAGCCACAAAGCTTCGTTTGGGAACTTGTTAGAAATGCTGATTCTAAGGTTTTATGCTGAACCTCTTGAATAAGAAACTTGGGTTGAGCCCAGCATCTGTGTTTTGGCAGGCTCTCCGGGTGATTCTGATGAGCGCTGGACAGGTTTGAGATTTTGGGGAGATGCCAAAACTGAATGCTGTGCTTTACTATTGTAACGAGCTGACTGAAGCTGGGGGGAAAAATATATATATGTATATATATTTATATGTCAACTTCTAGTGACCTCCTCATCCAGACCCTTACCAGGCTTAAGTGAAAATTCTCCAGACCGATAAACTATGGGACTTGTTTTAACCAATCGTGTATATATATAATTTGGCTTTGTTCTATTAGTTTTTGATGCTTATGTGGTTTAACCACCTTGAATTTCTTCCACCATTCTAAAGCACTTAAAAAATTATGGCTTTCCACCCTTAGCAAACTAACCAGTGAATGGGTATTTTCCTGTGAGGAAAATAAATACACTCTAAACTCTGCTTCTTTTACTGTTAAGCTCTGGTGGTCTTTGCTTTATTCTTTTACAGAGGGCAGGTAGTCAGCAAATGACCCTAGGATATAAGTTTACTCTTTCATCCCTGGACAAGTACTTTAGAATCAGAAGACCTATATCCTAATTCTTGTTCTAACTGAAACAGTTGGAAGGCTTTGGGCAAGCTACTTAATATCTCTGGGAGTCAATTTTCTCATCTGTAAGGAGAAAGGAGATAATTATTCCCACCTCAGTTGGCATAATGGTTGTGAAAATGCCAAGTAAAGTTAGCCCTGGCCTGTGTGGCTCAGTTGGTAGTCCTGTAAACCGAAAGGTGGCAGGTTCCCCCGGGGTATGTACCTGATGCAACCGATCAATGTTTCTCATCTCACATTGATGCTTCTATCTCTCTCTCCCTCCCTTCCCCTCTCTCTAAAATCAATAAGCATGTTCTCGGGTGAGGAAAAAAAGTGTTGCGGGAAGTGAAAGCACATGTAAATATCATTTTGTGAGCCCTTCTCAATACCCTCAGTCTTTTTCCTTGTCACCAGAGCACCGCACACGAAAGGCTTCTGATGATAGTAACTCCTCTGGAAGCCGCACCAGCAGAGCAACCCATCATTGTTTTGGAATTACTCTGGGTGAATGAAATAGCAGAAAATACTCCAGCCTGGAGGAATGTGTATAAAAACATTAGGTGATTATAGGAATACATTATAGACTTTCCATCAGAACTTGGAAATGACTTTGCAAATTGGTATTTGGTTTAAAATAAAAAATGCTCTGATCCATTGAATGAGCAATTGGCTTACAGCAAATCTGAGTTTCCCCAAATAATGATCCAATGAAAGTGTTCTGCATGCCCAGTCTCTCGTAACCTTACAGGACAAACAGGGTACAGCTGGTGTCAGGGTCTAGCGGTCCTAGGAAATCAACTGCTGCTTCTGATAAATAGGTGGTAATTTATGTAGAATTGTTTGCTAAGGGCCAAATTAGTCTCTTGTAGTGTGCCCAACATTCCTAGAGAATAAAGAAATAAATGCTTTTCTGCTTAAATAGTATCCTGACCCAAGGCAATAATTACTGTAATGTATCTGATGTGGGCATGATCCGGACACTTCCCCAGGGCCTTTAGGAATAAGATGATTTTTCTAAAGTATGCTAATGTTAAAAAACAAAGTAATCATCTAGGCTTGGCTTAAAAGAAGCAAGCAGAGGATAAGTCTAATGGAGAAGGGAAGATAACGGCATTTACCTAGCACTTGCTGTGTACCAGGCACTGTACTAAATGTTATATACATGTTAGCTCTATCCTTACAGTAACTCTGTGAGGTAGGTAGAAATTACTGCCCTCGTTTTAACAGAATAGGACACTATGGCTCAGAGAGTGAAGTGGTTTCTGCAAAGTCACACAGCACACAGTTTATGGTAGAGCTGAGATTCAGATTCAGTAAGTGGTCTCTTATCTACACATCTGTGGCAGCCACTGTGCTACATAGGTTCCCTACACCCCTCCAGATCCCCTCTGTCCTCTTATCCCGCTCACCCGGTGCCCAAGGAGGCTGCTCCATCTTGCCTTCTTGTATCCGCTTGTGTTTGGTCCATGCGGAGTATTGGCAGGAGGCAAGAAAGAGGGAGGAGAGCGAGGCCAAGGTGTTCATGCTCTCCTTCCCAGTTGTCTTCTCCATTAACCAAAAGCCTTCTTTTCTTGTCACACAGAATGTTTCCTTGGGGCTTTTGATAACCTCTCCCTCTTCCAAGAGCCTTGCGCTCTGACCACATCTTCTCAAATCTCTCAGTTTTCAGAGTACCATAAATTTACAGTAAAATTTAGCTAGGCCAGTTTATAAGACATCGAGACTGGTGTTTTTGTTCTTGTTGGTTCCGACTCAAATGCAGTTGAATGATGGACGCGTCCTCCTCATCCTACAGTGTTCTATCTGAATAGCTCCTGGTTCAATGTTCAGAGAGTGTTCTTACTTCTGGCTCCAGCTCAGAAAGACTACAGGGTTTTTATGGGAAAAAGCACCTCACTGAGCCATATGTGGTTTCTGAATGACGACATTTAGAGTTTGGTGAAAAGTAATGACAGAACCTGACATTTCTAAGAAATTCCATGGCTTACACTCATAAGTTTCCAATAAAGGATATACTAGAAGCTAGATGTGTGTCCAGAAAAAAAAAATACTGAACATGAAGCTACAATAAAGTTTTATTTTTAAAGACAGGAAATGAGTGAATTACAATCAAGACACATAATAACCGATGAAGGTCTTGTCCCTGGACTATTTCATTAAGCTAATGGAACTGGTTTGTTTTGGCAGCGCTGCTAACTCTTGTTTCCTGAGTGAAGTCATTACCTACGATTTTAGAAGAATGAAAAGGAAATAGAAGCATACTATTCAACAGGATAAGTATACTGAGTAGTTCTTACCTATGTTGACGCTATAGGCACAAATAAAACCTTTGGCGATCAGCAAAGTAATAGTCCTAACATTTTCAAAGGCATCAATCTTAAAAGTCCAATGTCATGGATTGAACAATAATTTTTTAAAATGTTATCACTCTGGCTGGGTGGCTCAGTTGGTTGGAACATTGTCTGCTACAGCAAAAAATTGCAAGTTTGATTCTCAGTCAGGACACATACCTCAGTTGCAGGTTCAATCCCTGGTGGGGACACTTACTGGAAGCAATTGTTCAATGTTTCTCTTTTTCTCTTTCTCTCTTCCTCTCCCTTCTTTGTCTCTAAAATCAATAAACATATCCTTGGGTAAGGATTTTAAAAAACTGGTTTCATCATATCTTTGTGCTTGAATTGACAAGGCATTTCAGAATCATCTTGCCTGAGGTAGTTATTCTATTATTAGATAATTATAGCACTTAACGCACAAAAAAGAAGATAGAAATGGGTAATATTTTAAAATATCTTTCTATAACCATGAAATTTCTTTTTTAGTCTCTAGCAGTGCTTCTTACCTCAAATTTTCTTTGTCTGATGTTAATTTTAGTTACACCAGACTTACTTTGATTAGTGTTTGTGTAATATATCTTTTCTCATGATTTTATTTCCCAGTTTTCTCTTTTTATTTAATGTAAATAGTATATAGCTGGGGTTTTTTAAAATTCAGTTTGACAAGCTTTGTCTTTTAACTGGATTGTATAGCATTTACTTTTAAAATAATTAATGATACAGTTTGAGTCTAGCATCTTGCTATTTGTCTTTTATTTGTCCTCTTATACTTTGTTTTCCTTTATTTTATTTCTTGCCTTCTTCTGGATTACAAAAACATATTTTATTTCATTTTCCTCTTTTATTTGCTTTTTAGTCATATATTCTTATACAATCCTTTTAGAGATTACTCCAGCATCCTCCATGTATGACAGTCTACCTTAAATGAGAACTTTTGGTTTTACCATTTCCTAAATAAGGCAAGAAAGAATCTTTGCAAAATTTAACTGCATTTATCACCTTCCCACAGTTTGTGCTATTGTTATCGTGTGTTGTATACTTCTACGTATTAGTAACATGGAAAGTCTCTATCTCATTTCAGGTATTGTAAATATCTCCTAAAACTTCTACTATATCAGTCAGAGCAACCTAGCAGTTTTAGCAATATTTAGATCTCTGAGACTTAACATATAATTTTTTTCTACTCATGTAAATCTCAGTGTAGGTGTTCTTGGTTGTGTGGCTCTTCTGGGCATCTCTCTCTGTCTCTCTGTCTCTCTCTCTCTCTTTAAAGGTATGTGTTGTGTGTGTATCCTTATACACTTTTTAAAAAAAGATTTTATTTATTTATTTTTAGAGAGAGGGAAAGGGATTGGAGAAAAGAGGGAGAGAAACATCAATGTGTGGTTGCCTTTCACATGCCTCCTACTGGGGACCTGGCCTCCAACCCAGGCATGTGCCCTGACTGGGAGTCGAACTGGCAACCCTCCGGTTTGCAGGCCAACACTCAAACCACTGAGCCATGCCAGCTAGGGCTGGCCATCTCTTCTTGACTCAGGGGTCCACATTCATTTCACCTTGTTACATAAGCATCTTCAACACGGGCTCTTCAGGGTTTTTGTGGAAGGTGGGACAGCATGAAGTAGGTTCATTTAACCACCTTGGGCCAGAATGACCCACACATTTTTACTTATGTTCTTTTAGCCAGAACTAGTCACATGGCACCACTTAGGGAGTGGGAAGTGTTGACCTTCATTGAACAAATGCTTCTTAACATCATCTCTATAATCTAGAAGGCGCTCACAGATCTTCAGTGGCCAGCCTGCTATTTCAGCTACACTCCTGCCCTCTGGCCTTACCACACATCCATCCATGTGGGTCCACTGTGATTCTTCCTAACATAGGTATAATTGTTGCTTCTCCATTTAGCACTCATCAATTGTTCTCCACTGCCGACTGAAAGGTATCCAAGTTTTTTACCAAGGCATTCAAGACCATTTAGAATCTAGTTTCATCTCCTACAGTGTCTTAGGCATTGCTTCCAGTTGCTGGAAACTTCATTATCGTTACTTGTCTGTATCCGCTGGCACATGCTCCTCCATCTTTCTGAAAAATTCCTCTTTGCTGTGTCTAGCGGGCAAATTTCCACCTCTCCTTCAAAACTTAGGATAAGCATCTTCCTCTGTGAACCTCTGTAGCCTTCCTCCTTAAGCAGAGTTGATCACTTCGTTTTTTTGTTCCACCACGGAGCCTTCAGCAAACCTCCATAGTATAGCGCCCATTACATTGAGGTGAAATTCTAGTTTTACATGTGTGTCTCTCCTTTTTACAATGATGAGCTCCTTGAGTGCTGAGAACATGACGTGCTTTCTTTGTATCTCCAATGCTTAATACAGGGTGTGCCACGTGACGGATGCTTAATGAATGTTCATGCAATAAAGAGTTAAATGAGTGAATAAATAAGGTATAATTTTTCAAAGTTCTTGCACTTAAATTTAATTTTAACCTTCATTCAATATTTAAACATTTCTGGAGAAAATTATGAAATTATGCTATAGTTACCAAATCTTCTAATAAAAAAGAACGGAAGGTCCTAGATTAAAACCTTGTGGAAATACACAGACATAAATTCTTGCTTTGGGCTGGGAGCTTCTTCACATTCAATCAATAAACTTAATGAAAGTGATATGAGAGTGGACTGAAGCTACAAGGAGTTTCAAGTGACATGGATTCTTATTGGTGCAGGAATAATAAAAGTTTCAACTCTGGGAAGTGGAAGAGCACAGAGAACACTGATAAGGGCTGGGAGGATTTGGGTTATTGAAAAGAAAACTTAAGGAAATATTTATTTCAGTCTGCAATGTAATAATGAAAGGTGCGGAGGATCCAGCATGCTTCCCTGAGCTCGTCCCTGCTGTGCCAGGAAAAAACTATTAAACTATGTAATATGGGTTTTGAATTAACTGCATGCAACTAATAATTCTTTGAAAATCATTGTCCATGTATGTTGATAGCTAGACTGTTAATCAGCTCATCACTCCATCTCTAACCACTCTATATAAGTGAAAGTCACTGTTTAAAAACAACAAACAATAAACAAACCAACAAACCAAATAACCTGATGCCTGTGTTACCGCCTCTGAACCATTCATTATCAGTTACTGTCACAATTTGGGTGGTCTCCTGCTTGCACTATACTGGAACTTTGCCACCCGAGGCGGGTGAGTGGGGGTCAGTGGGAACTGGAGTGAGGCAGGAAGGTCCCTCATCGAATTCGGATAATGATCAGGAAAACTGTTCCAGCTACAGGCACTAGTGCAGAGCAAGAAGGGAGTGTGAGACAGTCTCGGCCCTCATTTCTGACGCTGGTCTTGGCAGCATGTGGAAGCCGCGGTGGGAAGTCTCCCTGTCCATGAGTTTGAAGATCAGGGACATAAGGTCACCTTCTGAGTAAAATTAGTAAAATTCGCAGAGAGTGGATGTGATTTGTCATCTGTGCAAGAGACGGTCTGAAACATGTGGACCTCACAAAACTCCAGTTAAGGTAGGTGAACTCGGTGTCCACAGAGGAAACCAGGTCAGAACATGAATGTCATTCAGTAGAAGATATTTAATCAATTGAATCGTACATTGCCAGGAGGAAGACTAAATTAAGGTGGGGGCGTGGGCGGAGCGGAAATGTTTAGCTTGGGCTGCACCAAACGAAAACCCAAGGAATATTAACTCAGCAGTGCCCAGCCAAGCAGTGTGTGCAGAGGAGAGACCCCGCTTCGTGGCTGCTGACGTAAGCTCGGCGGTGGGACAGCTGTCTCCTTTCTGCGCTCCCTTAAACACCTGTGCGCCCTTTGCTCAGCATCTGTGTTCATCCGTTGTTGGCCTCTGGGCATTCTGATTCTAGGACTGGCTGCCCTGGACAGTGGATATAAGCTTTCAGCCCTTGGGAAGAAACGTCTCCCGCTACAAATTCATGTTTGCCGTGAGTAACCTCATGGATTTGATCGACTCAGGTGACCCTGGATTCTGAAAACTTCTGAGATGCTGATGAAGGTAAATGATGGAATTTGGAACGTGGTCCATTCTTCAAGGGCTTCCTACCCATGAGGTCTCTCAGTGGGCAGCTGCGGTCTTCTCCTGGGAATGCACTGACCGCATCTCCAGTCCCTTTGTGCCTTCAGCACAAGGGGACAGTCCACAGACAGTCCACAGTATGCACTTAAGTCGAGTTCTTACCCTGATCAGACCCAATGACCTATTTTTTTTAAGTGAATGTTTTGTTAGATTGCATTTATTTTGAACAGAAATTCATAAATAATAAATCTGCACACATATTTTTAAAAACTCAGTATAATGTCCTAACTATAAAAGAAGAAAATACTGGTAGAAGAGGAATAATTTGTGGTGTTTTTTTTAAAGAAGATTTTATTTATATATTTTTAGAGAGGAGAAGGAGAGAAACATGGATGTGAGAGAAAAACATCAATTGGTAGCTTGCAACCCTGGCATGTGCCCTGACTGGGAATCAAACCAGTGACCTTTGGTCCATGGAGCAAAGCCCAACCCACTGAACTGCACCAGTCAGGGTGAAGAGGAATAATTTGTAATAAAAATAATATGTATTGGAGTATACTATTGTTTGGGGATGACCAAACAATAAGATCAAGTAGTCAGTTGTTTCGAGATCATAGTGAATGTGACAAATGTAGACAGAGACATGTGTGCTGGCAACTCTAACACCAAGAGTGACATGCTGACCGTGAAGTGCCTCTGAATTTCTAACTGCTGTGGGTGAAACTCTGAGCCAAAGTACTGTCTCCTCTTGCTTTTAAAGTGCCTAGAGAATGACAGAAATAAAGGAGGCTTCCATAATCATTTCACACAAAACCAAGCAAAATTACTTGAACAACAAAGAAACCTGACTTTAGCCACTTCATCTTTCAGAAGAGTGGCATGATTATCTTATCTCCCAGTTATGTGGCTCTTTTATTTAGAAAAACACCTCAAGGGGTCTGTTTTATTGTGAAAGCAGGGCCTGGGCTCATTCAAATGGGGAAAAGATTATGATAAAGATAACTAAATTATTCTATTTAATAATGAAGTTATAAGATTTCAAAGTTCAATCCTGGCTTCTTCAGAAGGGTTTGGAACCCTGGGAGAGGGGAGAAGGTATTAGGGAGAAAGGAGAGAGCCCAGAAACCTTGAGGACTAAATTATTAGGCTAAGTGAAATAAGCCAGTCAGAGAAAGACAAATACCTTAAGATCTCACTTATATATGGAACCTAATGAACAAAATAAACTGATGAACAAAATAGAAACACAGGCATGGATACATGGAAAGGACTGACAGCTGTCCGAGGGGAGAAAGGATGGGGGACTGGATGAAAGAAGTGGAGAGGTTAGCCAAAGAATATATATGCACAGCCTACAGATATAGACAACAGTGGGAAGGAAGGAGGGGGCTGGGTGGAGATGGACAAAGGTGGCAGGGTTGGGGTGGGGAATGGGGGCATCTGTAACAGTGTCAACAATAAAAATAAAGTTAAAATGGAATTCAGAGAAGCTAACCAATGAGAAATATCTAGTAGCAGGAAAGACTAAGGATCTATAAATATAGTGATATCTCATATTGAATTTTAGGTTGTTGGCTGGTCTTAGCTAATCTCTATCCTTCTATTACCCCCCCCCACACACACACACAAATTCAATTAAAGTCTTATAAACACAACATTCTTGGATAATGATTGGATAATGGATCTTTGGAGAAGGGAGGAAAAGGGAGAAGCTACCAGAATGGAGAACTTATGGGTATAAAGCATTTAAAGAAATCTCTGTTCTATCGTTAGCTGACCACTAAACTAAGCGAGCAGACACTTCAGCGGTCACATGAGACTGTACAGAATTAGTTCAGGAAGTCACCAAAAGAGAAAAAACAGCAGCAACAACAAAGAACTCTGGGATGGGAAGGGAATCTGATTTCTAAAAATGCTTACAAGGCGTTTTTGAAAAAATTCAGTGTATATTAAAACTATACAAAAGGATCTTATATTTCCAAGTAAAATGAAATTGAGTTCTGCACCCAGAAAATTATAAACAGGTTTTTCCACACAAATGTCCAATGTGACTTTCGCAGGTTACGCAGGACACATGACACTTCTTGGCTGCAGTGCCTGTGCTGCACATGACTAGACAGCTGGCCTCCATGTGTCCTCATTGAATGCCCCTAGTGGCCCTCCCAATAACTGTGGTGATCAAAAATGCCCCCTCAAGTTTCCAGTACATCCCCTAGGGGGTTGTATCCCTCCTGTCGAGAAACTCTAAGCAAACAGGAATCAATTTGAAGGTCCAATAGGACAAAGGTCCCCTGTCCTATGACACAATCATTCCATGACCTACACCACAGAAAGCCCTGGCTGACAGGAGGAAGGGACGAGGCCGGATGATTGCGGGGTAGAGTAACTAGGTCTAGGAGGAGAGGCAGAGTTTGAGGCAGGACGATAAGTCAGAGCTTATGAGGGGAAACTGGGGTAACAGATCACTTGTGGGACTTGAAAGGCCAATGGCCAACACAGAACCAGGGCTCTAGGGCCGCATGGGGGCCCAGGTTTGTTCTTGGTGCCACACATTCCAGACCTGGCTGAAAGGGAAGACAATCTGGGGTCCACATAGGAACTTGGAAGCAGTGCCTTGGTTCCTAGAAGTTAGGCCTGGGGATGTGACTTGTTTCCAGTCTTCTACGCACAGCCCCAGCCAGAAACGATTCAGCGTCGTGGACTTAAGTACTTTCAAAGAGCAGCAGCTGAGAAGAAAGTAAAGGCAGGAGAGCCCAACGGCTTGCGTTTATCAGGGCTGGGCGGTGAATGAGGAGGGGACGCCTGTACAGTGACGTTTGATTTTCTTACCTTAGACTGTTCTGGCCCTCATTTTAACACACACTAATCAACTCATTCTTCAAACAAAAATATGTGCTCAAGAGGACAAGATTTGGGGATTTACAAACAGTTCCTAACCGCCCTCCGCATCACTTGTCTGTTGGTTTTCTGCAGGTGGAAACGAAACAGCTGCTTGGAGCTCAGATTCGGAGTCCGCCCCCAAAAGTGGAGTCATGAAGGTGGGGCCATAATTTGAGGCATTGCTTATACTGAAGACCACAGTTTACAAGGGTATGCACATATTTTCGCCTTCTACTAAGGCCAGCCCCACAGCTCCCGCCTTGTGACTCAGAAGCAGGACCACACTGTCACAGACCCAGTATTCCTCAGAGACCATCTCAACAGGACGATGCCTCATCTCCTGTGACTGTTCCCAAAGCTCCATCCAAGACAATTATCTAATCTCTGCTCAGGATTCAAATTACCTAATGGTTTCACTCCATTGGGTTCAGCAGGCTCCTTTGTGCATCCAGTTCCTGGAAAATTAAAAAAAAAAAAAAGATGCTCTTATTTCAATTACCACCCTTTCAGAGGTCCCATTACTTCATTTGTCCCACATTCATTATGGCTGTGGTCATGAGAACAAGTTCAGCTTTATTGTCCTTGATGGAATGTATTAGCAAAACTGAGTTTTAAAAAAAGGGAGAAAGGAACGCAATCTGTGCGTAAGGAAAGATTTTCCCCTTTAGCAGCCACATAGAAGGAAGGGGCTAAGGCCAGTATCTGCCGTTAGGAAATAATCAGGAAGGTGGCTGATAATCTTTGTTTGTTTGTTTGTTTGTTTTTGTTTTTGTTCTTCCAGAAGCTTTGATTTAGTCGCGGTTAAATATTGCTGACTTACACACCCAAGGTGGTGACTCACTTTGCTGCACTCTCACTCGTTGACCCCTCCTCTCCCTCCGCCTTTCTCACTCCCTCCTGATGTCTCCCTGTATATACCATCCTCCCAGTCTGCCTCTGTTTTTGAGTACGTGCCTGGGTTGACTTGAGGGCTGCTTACTCTTTGGTGTTCCCTGAGAACCACGCGCCAAGGATTCGATCCTCCTTAGTGTAAGATCTGACAGGTTTGCCCTAGACAAGGCACTCTATGGAAAGGAAAGGCATCTATCCGAGTGTACTAGTACATTTCTTCGTGCTTTTTTCTATGTGAATGTGTCCTTAGGGTTTTCTTCCTGGGTGTATCTCAATTTAAAAAACCTAAATTCAGATTTATTTCCCAGTTCAGAAACCTTTAGTGATTCCCTACCATCCACAAATTAAGTCCAAGTTGGTTTACATAGTATTCAAGATCCTCTGCTACTTCCTTCTAACATGCCTTTCCAACAAACCAACTCCTAAAGCCAAAATGAGAGAAGCAGTAAAAACGGGGTCTAAGTATGTAGTCTCTGGGCTCAAATCCCAGCTCTGTCACCTACAAGTGTGTCCTCAAGTTACTTAAACTTCTTTATGCCTCAGTTTCCTTAACTGTAAACATGGGATAAAGGAAATAGTTTGAACTGCATGAGAATCAGGAGGATTATAAATGTTAACTGCTGAGAACAGTGTCTAATGCATGACAAACATCATCTACTATTATGATTGTGATTACTCATTATCCTCTAAACGTTCACATTTTTCTATTTTCTATGTTCCTCATAGTTACCAATTTCTGGAATGTTCTTCCCTTCTCTCCACCCCTCTAAATTCTTCCTATCCTTTCAAGTCCTGATCAGAGTTTTCCTCTTTCCCGAATGTCACCGGATCTTTCTCTTCTTCTCTTCTGTGTACCAGTAATTCATACTATCTATTCCAGTAATTTTGCAAATGACCATTTGTTGCTTCATGGCATTCTTGTATTGCCATCTTGTGATATTAACTTCAAATGTGATTTCACCCAGTCTCCCCCAGTTAGCCCGTGAGCTCTTTGACAACGTGACTCAGGCTTGTCTTTGTATAAGCTCAGGCAGCACTTGCCTTTCCAATAACAGCTCAGTGAATGTTTATTTGACCTGATATTATTCACAGGTTGAATGCTTTTGGCAGTGATGAGCTAAAGGGAGAGCAGAAGAGTTGGAACCTTTGTTATTCACACACAGAACATTTACAAAGTGTCTGTGCGAGGTGTTCCACTTCCACCTTGCACCGGTCAGGAGGAGGCACCAGGACTGCCTGACTGGGGTAGATCTACTAGGCTGAGCATGCACTGTGGCCAGAAGGGGGATAGCTTGGCAGACAGGTGGATTTTTTTCAGACCAGCAACTGTCAGGATGCAGGGGGGCAGGGAGACTCCCCCAGGGCTGGCTGTAACACAGAGGTCCCTTAAAGAGCAGTTGCTTCCACAAAGAAGTTTTTCAAATGAAGACCTTCTTTCTCAGCTGCTTGGGTTTGCCTGGGTGGAAACCTTTGGCATTTAAAATGGCCAGGGTCAGATAAGATAGGTGAGGAGGTAGTGTAGTATTGGGTCAAGACTTCCAGGTTCTATTCCAGATTATTTTACTACCTTTCTGGGTGGCCTTGGACACTTAGATCATGGTCATATTCTCGATATGTCTATGAGGTTGTTGGATCAATACATAACCTCTAGGGTCCCCGCTGGCTCTAAAATTCTATCACCCTGAAATTCAGCTCCTAGCGGGGTCACTGGTATCTATAAGGAGAGAGACAGAGACCTCCTTTAGCTATAGTTCAGGTTCTTCTTCTGGTCAGTGAAGGTCCGGTGAGTCAGTCCCTCGAGTGTGGGATGGTCTCATTCATTGGGCGTGGCCCTGATTATGATGATCTTGGAATTCTTCTCTAGCTCCACCAATTCTGAAGAAGTAAGGCCTTGGGATATAGGACAATGAAGAGATGGCAGGGTAAAAATGGAGCATAGGTCTTAAACTAGAGCCATCACTGTTTATCTGGTCAATTGTCCTTGTCCCTGAATTATCACTGAGTGTTCCCTCTTTGAAGCCCTGATGAAAGGTCTGAAGTCACAGTTGCTGATGGAGGTAGACAGACGTTCAGGGAGATGAAGCAAGATTGCACTGAGGCTAGGGGCCAAGTCTGCACAAGCGGTCAGGGAACCACACTGGCCTCAGCCTTACTGGTGCAGTCCCCGGGCCCGCCCACCCCGGGCCCGCCCACCCCTCCCGCTGCCAGCAGGTACTCTCCTCCCGCCCTCTGCAGCTTTCCTTAGGTTCTTCTGGCAGCTCCTGCTCCAGCATCACTCTCCCTCTCAAGGGACGCTCATAGTAGCCTATCCCACTAATTCACATCCACTCCCTAGCTAAGGCAGCCAGTTTTCCCTTTTCACTTACATTAGGTTTCTGGGGCATGAGATCACTGAGGCCATATTTCTGTGCTTATGAGCCCGTCTCATGCCTGCACAGTCGTGCTGAGGAGGAGAATATTGCTGCTGTCACCAAGGGGAACTCTGTTGTGTTCTACGATTCGGGGAACAGCGTGGCAAGCAGATGGTTGTCTAGGGCAGAACATGTGCAAAGGTATCAGTTTTTGTAGTACAACTGGTCAAGCATGGAAATGGATATCTGCCCTCTTACTTATTTCACATTATTACTTTGCTTTCCCTCTTCCTGGCAATGCAACAGCCACCGCCAGGTGCTTGGCTCTGTGACACTTGCTGGAGGGGAATGGGAGGGAGGAGAAAACACACGGCCTTAACCTCCAAGGAGCTTGCATCCTGGTCAGAGATGCAAACACACATTTGCAAGAGTTGATAAGGGTGGCCGTGAGTAGGGGGATTTCTCTTGGCATCCATGTTGAGCTTAAGCATTAAAAAATCCCAAGTTTATTTTTCTGGAGGGATGATTCATAATCGTCTGATTTCAAAGGCGCGATGGACTCCAAAAGGATGAAGAACTGAGCTCAAGTTAGAAGACCTGGGCCAACTTCCTGAATTTCCACTTGCTAACGATGTGATAGCGCCTTGTCTAACCTCCCTGATCCTCAGTTTCTTCATCTCTAAAATGAGGGAATAATTTTTGTCCTTCCTATCTCATAGTGTGGCTATAAGGATCAAATAAGACAAGCATGTGAAAGTGCTTTATAAACCATAATACATCATATAGGTAATAGGTATCATAAATATTTAAAACCAAAACGTGAGGCCATAGAGAATGACAGAACATAGCGTTCATAGGAACCTTAGAGACGTTTATGCCAATATTTCCTCTTGCAGGCTATGAAGCTGAAACCCAGAGAGGATAAGTGGCTCAGTGACAGGTAGCCAATCTGGGGCAGAGCCAAGGCGAGAGAACGGCCTCCTATGGCTCTGCCGGGGGGCGCCAGTGACCAGTCTCCAGAACAGTTCGCTGCCTCTGTGAGCGGCGGTCTCTGTTCACTGAAAGCAGGGCCTCTTCCTCTGTCAGCCTCATGGAAAATACTATCTGGCTAACCCTGGATTTATTTACCTCCTTAACCTACTCTGCTCCAACCCTCTTTCCAATCCTTACTACTCAGCCAACCTTCATGGAAAACCGTTTCCAAGGAGAATCTGGGTTTCATGTTACGTCATCATCAAATATGCCCCTCTGGGAGAGAGCCAGAGATAAGTTGGGGACAGCTTGTGTGGAAGAGTGAGAGACCTGGTAGCCAATTCAAATATTACAGGGCAATGCAAATATTACAGACAGAATTTTTGTAAGCAAGGGCTTTCTAAAAAACTGTTTGCCAAGATGGCTCATGTCTTTGCAAGCAAACATCTAGTCACAAGTTCATGAAAGAAATGACACAAGGAAGCTTGATAATAGGGACCCTGGCAGGTTGGTGAGACATGGCCCGTGACGACTGCGAGCCTTTCAGGGGTCCATTTCTCTCAGCTGTTGCTAAAGGAGTCTAATGCTCTGTGAGACTCTTTCCCAGAGACTCTCTCCCAGTCTAGGAGAGAACCTGGGGGGCTGGCGCAGCCACGTCCTGCCTCTGTCTCTGCACTGGGTGTGACCGGCAGCACGGCAGAGCGCGAGGCTCTGTTCTCTCCACAAACGCCTCCAGAGCAGAGGAACCAGCCGTTCTCTGTGACCTATTCCAAGGTTTAACTGTCGTTAGATCTTGGAAAGTGGGCCTCACAATGACCTTAGGATACCACCTTGGCAGTGTTTATTTCCTCTGGGTCCTGCTGATTAGAGGTGGGTGATAGCCACTCACCAAGTTTTCCAATTGAAAGTATGCTTTCAAATACTTGCCCATAATGGCCCCCCTTAACCTACACTTATCTAGACCTAATAATTTAAAATACATTTTATACACTCAATTACTTGATTCTAATCTTCTCCAACAGTTGTATAACCTCTTCTACCTGACCCCCAGCTCTTCAAAACCCCCCAAACACCCTTTACAGTTTCCCCTCTCCTTTCTAGGCACACACCTCTCTCCCCTAAGAGCTTTTTCATCTTCAATTCACCAACATTTAAACAGCTGTAGAAGTACAAGAAGTTTAATTTGGGAATGGTGTCTGTGGGAAGGAATTGCTTTGTTAAGTTTCCAGAGAAATGTGAAGCTTAATTTAGAAAGTCATGTAGCACTTCTTTGGGTTCTGAAAGTCACAGAGATTATGGATTGCGCTGCAGAGGTACCGGCCTGATGATGTTAGCACTTTGCAGCTCTGGGGTTTTCTGCAGCAGTTTCATTTTTATTCCCGTTCAGAGACGTGGTGGGTTAGTCTGCTGGAAGCATATGTTCCCTAAGGACAGGGCTCATGTCTCGTTCAGTCTCCCTGTGTGGCCAGGGCCTAGCAAGGGGCAAATGGGTGCTAAGTGTCTTTGAGTGTTGGGTCGCTTCGTATTGTCTGTCTGCCCTCCACTTCCTGCTTTGGTCTTAAACTTGGTCCAAATAGGTTCTAGAATTAGGAAGTGATAATGGTTACCCAGTGTTGAGTATGGTAGGGTCAGGTATGATTAGATCATAGTTTTACCATGTTCCTTGACTCCAGAAGGATTAAACAAAGTTAAAGTGCTAAGACTGAAGAGTATCAAGTCTCAGTAGACCTAATGTGACCATCTATCCATCAGGGACACTCATGATTAGGGTCTGAAAAATAATGAGAACCTGGACAGAACAGTAGATTTGGAGGCAGCAACCATGAAATGTAGAAATGGTGGGATACGTAACCATCACACCCGTAGTTGTTGTATCTGGGCTGGACCTGAGACAGGCTCCCGCTAATAACACCAGCCTGGAGCCGTCTGCAGGCTAGACATGCTCAGGGTCCTCATTTGGCTCTTTGTGGGCTCCAGGCAAAGTGGCCTTCTGTTAGATGCTGGGGATGTTTCTTGACTGTCATGGAATGTTCTGGAACCTTAAAACACATGCTCAGTTACATTCTTGATTCTCCAGGGCCCAAAAGCCCAGAATAAGAGTTAAAACTCTGTCCCCTCTAAGGGGACATGTGTCATGAGCTGGAGGTCCTCAGAGGTCAATCTGGAGAGAAAGATAATAAGGAAGATTCCCCAGGAGAAAGCCTCTATGAGTGCAGGTACTCTGGCAGAGTGGACCAGATCCAGCTGGAGCACCGGAATATTGAACAAGAGGTTGCAGGTAGAGTGCAAACCTGAGTCCCTCCTCTTCTTACCTGGAGACCCTCAGCACCCAATCCTAAGAGTTCTTGTGTGTTCTGAAAATGAGGGGACTAGGTCTTAGGAAACAAAAACTGTGTCATTAGAGGTACAATTCTTCTGGTGTGGGCATCTTCTCTGAAAGACCCAGAAGGCCTTGCCTTGCCAGCCAAGGAGGGAGATGACTGCTGGGGTCAAGGGTCTGGGAAAGGTGGGCAGGTGCCTGGCAGCCTGTAGGCAGGAGAGAGGCTGTCCGCCGGCAAGGGGAGGGCAGAGGTGGGAGAATGGGAGAACACACAGCAAAAACGTGACTGCACAGCTAAGCGGTGGCACAATCAGCCACTTTTGCTGTATGGCATAGTCTACATAGTCTACATTTTCTTCAAAGTATTAGTTTTTGCCAGATCTCAAAATCTTTCAGAGCTCAGCCTGTGGGGGAGTTTATCTCTCTTGACTTTTCATTAACACTTACTAGTGAGCCTGGAATGATACAGAGAAATAAGAAGACAGAAGCTTAGACAGAAACCCAGATTCAGAGAAAACCAGAGGTACAAAAAGAAATACACACAAAGAGATACTGAGAGGGCTTGAGAAAAGGGATTAGAGGCAGAGGAACACAGAGAAAGCAATTTCAGGCAGGGAGGTAGGGAGAAAAAGAGATTGAAACCTATTAAATCAGCACTTTTATTTATAGTTTCCCAAAAACAATTCTAAGATTTTTTTACCTCTGCATCAGTGCATTTCGTTATATTAAAAGATGTTAGAATGTTTCAATTTGTATTTTCTGATCCTGTAAGTACCTCTATAGACTAATCCACAGAAATTACTACATTTATAAATACCAAAGATGTATCAGTTCTCAAATTTTCTAAATTGCTAAAGTAAAATTTTTTAGTTTAAAGAAAAAAAAAGCAAACCGATATTCTGTGAGAAGCTATCTGGGTCCCAAATGATGAAGATAAGGGCGTCCTGGACTAAGACCTCAAGAAAAACCACAAAGGCTCATTGTTCTGTTTGTCTGGAGGTTTGGGTTCCTGGCAACAGGGGCGCTGGCTTTCTGAGACACTGCCTGAGCGCCCCCTGCTGGCAGCTCTGCAGAATTTCAGCATCTGGGTCCAAAGTGTAATGGGATTACGTAAATCTTGAATTTTTCCCACCCATTTTCTCCGCTCCCTTTTCTTTATTCTTTCTTTAAATTTTTTTTCCCCCCGAGTTACTGTTTTTTCATAAGCCCGATAGCTAATGCTGGGGCTTGGATATCCTGACTGATTGCTCCGTCCTATCGCCCAAGGAGGGCAGTCCTGACAGACCCGTCCTAAAGAGGGTGCCCATAGGCGGCTGGCTGAGCAAACACTCATCGAACACGTGCCACATACAAAATACTGTGGAAAGACCTGAAGGCCGCTCATTTGGCCTTTAGTTTTCTTGCCTCAAAGGTGGCAGCTACAATTAAACTGGCCTCCTGGGGCCGGGCTGATGGCACTCCCTGTCCAGGTCTGATCAACAGGAGCAGCCTTCCGAAATAAGTCTTGAGAGGACCCTTCAGTCTTCTTTCATGTCCTTCTCTTTCACCCCGTTCACCTTCTCTGCACGAAGAGAAGGCATTGCATTGTGCAAAGCCCTTTGGGGAAGAAAGGAGAGAAACACAAGTCTCCCCTAATGCTAAGTGGATTTTACTGCTAAGAATAGCTTTTATCTCTGGGAAGAAAGGCAGAAGGCTTCGTCCTCAGCAGAAGGTTGATTTTAAAGGGGCAGCACCCAGTCATGAAAAGACGGTGTGCCGTGTTTCCTGAAGTCACTGAATTCTGGGTCAGGAAGCCTGGAGAGGGGCATGTGACAGGAGGGTACAAAAGTCCAGAGGATCAGGGAAGGAGGTGAGGGAGGAGGCAAGAGGGAAATGGTGGAAGAGAAAGGGCAGGACACAGGAATCTCTGTTGCACCTCGAGCCCCGGCTTCTGTAGCCCCAAGCAGACTGACAGGGCTGGCCCTGGAATCAGCAGCGGAGCCAGCTGGGGCTCTCCGCATTGGACCCCTGCCCCTGCCCCCGGCGCCACTCTGGCTGTACATGGGATCACCTTGGAAGAGGGGGACATATTTTGGACTTCTGGCTAGGATTACGCTCACAATAAAGAACGCTGGTACCTCTCCTCAGAGGCTAGAAGCTCTAATCACCTCTCTGAAAGTTGAGTTTAGTTTCATGAAAGTGCTGTGTTTCTCTCAGAGCAGAAAGTATAAATGTTTTTTAAAACATTAGATCAGAGGCATAGGGTTATTTTCAAGGACTCTGGGTGAAAAGATTCCCTTTCTTTTGTTAGTTACAGTTATGTGCATTTCCAAAAGCAGTAATAGCTCTCTGGGAAATAGAGTCACTTATTCATTAGTCACCTGATCGCCCTTTGCCACTGCTTCTATCTCTTACCTGCCTTCCATCCCCTAGTTTCTCTCCTTTTCTCTTATCACTGGTTCAATCTTCTGCTCTCACTGTCTCGTGGTCTCCTCCAGGCTCCTGTTTCCTTCCCCACTCAACTCTCATGTCCCTTCTGGATCTCCTTCCCTGGTCAGAGTCCTGATGTGGAAGGAAGGGTAGCCGTGTCTGCTTCAGGTGAGAAAATGTCTGATGTCCGGCACAGTTCTAACATGGCAAACAGATATCGACAGGACTTGAGAAGAGTCAGGCCCTAGGTCTTTCTTTACTCAACATGCAATCTATAAACCATCTCTGAAAAACTACTAGATGGCCCATAAATTGTATTATCTCCGATCCCGACTAGCCCATGTCCACTTCTACCACGGAGACGTATCTTAGTAACTTATGAGTCAATAGGAACAGAAGGTCTTGGTAGGCACTGCCTAAATACAGACAATGGTTCAATCAGAGTGCCTCATAACTGAAACGGGCCCTGTCTTGCTTCTATTGAATAAAAGGGAAAAAATCCACAGACATCAAAATGTCAAAAATAAAAGAGAAACGACCTGTAGAAGATGCTACTTCTCTATACTGTTACAGCTGAATAAATCGTAGCAATTTCCAAAATGTTCCTGGAGAAGAGCTGATTTTAGAAGAAACCTGGGCGTTGTTCCGTGTTGTGGATCTGGGCTGCCCATGACCAGCAGAGGGCAGACTTCAGTTACAAACAGAAGCTGCAAAGTGGAGGGTGGGAGAAGAGCAATTTAGGACTCAAAGGTTGTCAACTGCCGAGTCCACCCATGCTACCCATACCCCAGAGATCATAGTCCAAGATGTCCGACAGGATACGAGAGACTAGATTCCAAGGAATCGGTTCTAATTAGGAAATGGTATGACTATAAATGTACCTTTGTTTCCAAGACTGAGACCTGGCCAGAAAAAGCTGGTTCTTCATACCTCCTCAAGGAGCTGCAAGCTGCTACTTACCGTGAGTCACTGCGGTGACTTGTGCCCATCCCGAGCCTGCCACAGTCACTCAAAGACACGTACTGTTTGTAGCGGAGATGTTTGGCCTTTGCATCTGACTTGGAAAAGCAGGTGCTGTGTCTAGGCCTTGGTGAAGAAGTTCCTGCTGCCGGTCATTCCTTTTTGTTTAATGAATGTAGAGAAACCTATGCCACGGGAAACAGAGACAGGAATTAGAAATGTTTCCTTAAAATCGGAGCCAGCCTAGCAATTCCGCTTCTAGATATATACCCAAGAGAATTGAAAACATATGTCTACACAACACCCACATAAATGTTCATAGCAGCATTATTCATCGCAGCCAAAAAGTAGAAACAGTCTAAGCGTCCATTGGTGGATAATGTGGCATATCGATGCAACTGAATATTATTCAATCAAAAAACAACGAAGTACTGATACATGTTATAACACGCATGAGTCTTACAAAAGCCATGCTAATTGAGAGAAGATAGTCACAAAGGGCTACATGTTGTACTATTTCGTTTTTATGAAATACCCAGAATAGGCAAGTCCACAGAAACAGAATGTAGATTAGCGGTTGCTGGGGGCTGGGGAAGGGAGGGATGAGGGGGGAGGTGACTGTTAATAAAAATGAGATTTCTTTGGAGATAAAACGTTCTGAAATAAGTGGTGATCCACAACTGCGCAAACATACTCAAACCACCGAATTACTGAACTGTACACTTTAAAGGGGTGAATTATCTCAATAAAATGAGGGCAGAAGTTATAGAGGGAAATGCAGAGCAGGAAATAAGGAGAATATAAAGAGAATATTTGAATTCTGGGAAAGCCTGTCCTAGCTCCAAGCAAAATATGTATATATAGTTTAGAAGAAAACAGTAGATCTAGTGCAGGCTGAAAATAGAGATAGCCAAACTCAGTGTAGGAAGCAAGGAAAATTAGCCACAGAGCTGAACTGACCCTGAATTTTCTCCTACCGACTGACTTGTAAAGGGCCGATCCTTCTCTGATTGTATGGCCATGGTAACATGAGTGCTATCTCACTCAGGGCAAGAGGGTCATGTTTGTGTTGATGTCATGGTGACTTTCTACACAGAGGGAAATGAGGGAGAGTTGCACTTCTGCGGCCACAATAGCAAGAAAGGCTCCTCAAGTTCTTAAGAACTGGTAAGGAAGGGAGATAATAATAGTTAAGTCACCAGCTCAGTTGCTGGGGCCTGGGCTCCAGGTATGTTGTCAGGAATGTCCACAGAGCCTAGAGCTCATCTGCTGTTCCTCCTATAGCCCCACAGCATCCTGCAGAAGCGGAGTTCATGAGAGCCCTTAGAAAATACAGTGCTTGGAAAAGTGGAGGAGTAAAGAAATAGAGGAGTACACAACTGCAAAGTCCTAACGAAGTACTCTGGGATCACTGGAGCCATGCGCAGCCTTGATCAACACATCGGAGAGGAAATATCCCTGAGTGAGAAAGACTAGAAGAAAGGAGTTTGTCATCCATCACTCTTTATCAGAACGGCCCATTCGCAGATCACAGGGCCTGCCTTGTTGAGTCCCAAGCGTTAAGGAGAGCAAGGTCCCAGGCATACCTGAGCACGCCCTTCCTGTACAGCATGCTTGATACATCTTTCATTTCTTATCTTTATCCAATTCCTGGACAGAAGCTATAACACATTCATATCATTTTGTGCTATTCAGCCATAACTGGTCTCACTTCTAAAAGGTACTATAAAGAAACTCTAGGAAAATGCCTTTTAAAATTTGCGTTTACTGATTTAAAACAAACAAACTAACAAAAATTCCTTTCTATTCTGTAATTGCTTATGGTGACCAGTAACAGCAATGATTCTGGAACACAATAAAACGTTTTCCAGTCTTGTGTTTTTTGCTAAGACTGGTCCTCTGGGTGAATGTTACCTATTTTAAGGAACCAGGGACTGCGTCTAACTACGTTTTATAAAACCTGTTTAATTGTAGATTCCATCAAGTGATGGGAACTCAGTAACTAATTATGTAGCTAGAGTTTCAAATAGGCATTGGAGCTAGAGCTCAAAACACTTCCTGTGGTGCAGTAAATAGGGTTAAAAACAACTGACCAAATACCAATGGTTTGTAACCAATCGTTTGAGCTCAGTAGTAGAAAGAATTGGATTTGGGGGTTGGGCAGGCCTGCATTTAACACTTAGCCATTTCCTACCATTTTTTAAAAGTTAATATATTGATAGCCTACTGTGGGCCAGGCACTGTGTTAGGCATTGACAATAGAAGCATGAATGAGAAAGTCAGTCTCTGTCCTTGGAGAGCTTAGAGTCCCAAACTTTACAAAATACCTGTAACTATAAAAGGTCGCTAAACCTCTCCGCCTCTAGTAATGGGAGGAAAAAAGACACCTGATTTGAAAGTCGTGGGAAGGCTTACACTGAATAACGTAAGCAAAATGCCTAGGGTACTGCACGTTTAAAAGATGGCGCTCACCTTCCCCCGCTGTACACCCTCTTGGTAGAATTTATTACTTGCTACCATATGCTACTATGCTTATTTAAACAGGTCTAGCTTAAAATGAGACCGAATGGGCCAGGGCTTTGCATGGAAACATCAAAACGAGTCCATTAAACAGTACGTATTATAGCTGGGAACATAGGTTTGGCATCCGAGAGAGCTGCATCAGAAATCAACTCGGCCGCTTGCTGGTCTGGGCAAGTTATTTAACCTTTCTACGTTGTCATTTCCTCCTCTGTAGAGTGGGGCTAATAACTGCATCCTCTTGGAGTTGATGGGAAATTCAATGAGATATTACATGTAAACACTTAACCCGGTGTCTGGCACCTAATAAGCGCTTGATAAAAATTATTATTTGTTTGTCTTACACTTAGAATATCAATTTTTAGGACTGACACTGGTCTTCAACAGCATGACAGCCAACTGCTCATTTTATATATGAGGAAGTTGAAGTTCGATGTGTTTTGGCCAAGACATGCAGTTAGTCAGAACGGGAACATCAGACCTCCGCCCCAGTGTTCTTCTCTACTTCATGTTGAGGGGTGGATTTGACTAGAGTATTGGTTCCTGGAAACATTAAGGTCACACATGCAGGAAGTGTTGGGAAGCCACCTCCCTGGGCTTCGGTTTCTTTATGCGCACCGATGGAGCTGGCTAAACGATTCTACTCAAGGTTCTAGGACACACTGTTTTTTTGAAGAGAGGCAAGGGAGAACAGGGAACTATAAGCAGCCTCACCTGTTCCTTGCTTAGGTCAGATTCCTGCTCCATTTAAACAATTAGACCAATGGATAAAGGGTTCTCTCTCTCTCCCCCTTCCTCTCTCTCTCTAAAGCCAATAATTTTTTAAAGTCTAAAAATTTATTGTAAAAAATTTTCAAGAAAGTAAGCTGTTGTAGTTGTTTTATGTTGTTGTTTTCTAGGAGGCAAAAATCGGTTAGATTTATCCTGGTTTAAGAGACCATTCATTTATTAAATCTCCTTGGATTTTTGCGACAGCCATGATAAAAGTCTTAAAAATAAATAAATGTAATAGGAAGTTGCACTTGGGTCCAGCAGACAAGCAGATAAAATTGGATCCTTTCCAAAGCCAGTATTTGCACTTGGATGTCTCTGGCTTTCTTATTTACTTTAACAAGCTATTTCATGAGGTAACGTTCTCTTTAAAGACACTTTTTTTTTTTTTAAAGTGGAGGTGGTTTTTAGGAGAGAGCAAGGAACTTAAGACCAAGAGGTTTAGACTCTAGTCATGATTCTGCTGGGTGGCCTTAGACTAATCACCTCTCTGATCTGAGCCTAAACTCCTCATTTGTACAGCGTGTGGGGTGGCCTAGACTACAGGTTCCGCGCCATGGTCGGGGGCCTCAGGGACCCAGGGCATATTCTGGGCCATGTGCTTGAAGATCTAGTGGAGGCTCAGAGGCGGGACTCCAGAACCACAGTGCTTTCGGGTCCTCCTCTCTTCCCCCCTAAGAGCCGGGAGAGAGTCTGCATAAGATTTTATTTGAAAGAAAGGTTCTGCTGGTTTTTATTTATTTCTTTTTTTAGCATTTAAAAATCACCAGAACATGGATGACCTGAAAGAAACTTTCTTGTTCTAACATTCTATAATTTCTAAGTTCAAAGATTGGCTCTTGATTTTTCTTTTAGAGGTTTCTTTGCTCTATGGACATGCTCACCGATCACCCCTTAACTATAAATACTGTCTCTGCTGACCTTGGCTGACTGTGCACTATGTATTAAGCTGGCTATAAAGATCCTGGAAATGAGCTCGCCTGGTAATCCTGCCCTAATAGCGTTGCCACCAGCAGGGAAGAACATTTGCAGCAGTGCTCATTTGCTGACCAGGGATTTCATTTACTTATTTATTTTCACTTGCAGGCATTTGTTCCAACTACTTTGCAAAAAACAGTCCCCGAATCGTCCCCATCCCTGGCTGGCACAGCAACACCCTCATTGGTATGCTGCCGCTTTGTCTAGGGAAAGGCATCCTGCCATGCCATTCCTCACTGCTCCCCACCGCGGTAAGCAGCTATGCACATCCTCTCCTGTACATTTTGTTTTGCTGGCTGCCTGGGCTTGCAAAGTCGCCTTTGAATGCCGTGATCCTGGGCTGTCACTGCAGTCGGGGCTGAGCCAGACTGTGTGAGCCCGACCCCTCCTGAGCACCGGGCCCTTTCTGGTGCGGATTTATTTCACACAATGTGGCGGCTTTGCCCAGAGAGGAGCCAGAGCAATCTTCCTTGACAAAGGACTGATTGGGACTTCAACTTAAAATTCAGTAGTGCTAAAAACAGACAGATATAAAGCAGCAGCAGTTTTTACTCACTGCAGGTCAGTAAGGTTCAAGAACTTGCTGCTAGATGTGTGAAATCAGGTAAAGGATGGAGAAGGCAAACAGGGTTGGGTTTGTTATGCATCACACTGAGTGCACTTTATCTCCTTCCATCCTTATAACAACCTCCCCCCAGGTAGCACTCTGACCCCTATTTGTTAGAGGAAGAAACCCAGGCTCCGAGAGGTAGAGAGTAACTTGTCAAACAATACACCGTTAGGAAGTGGCAGATGCAGGAATTGAACTTGGTCCATCCGGCCCCAAATGCGGCGTTCTTTCCACTCTACCATGCTGCCTCCTTCTTGAGCACGCTGACTCATTTGGGAAGTTATGTAAGCTTGTAAATCACTCTGAGATTCCCAGATAATGCGACTGCATGAGGAAGAACAAAGTATTGTCACGATAGCTTTGGTGCAGTGGCACCGGTGGAGAGAGGCACCCCACAGTCTGGGAAGGGTTATGCAAAACTGTTGAGAAATAATGGGCGTTTAAGTGAAATCTATATGAGACGTTCAAGTGAGATCTATATTTGTCCTTTCCCCTCCCAACTTGTTCTGGAAATAAACATCATTTTAATTATAAACGTGAATAAAGTTATCTATCCATTGAATTCACAAGCAGTTACTCAAGGTCCAATCCAAACTTTGGCCACCTGCAGAAGGTAGGCCAAAGGTGCCCAGGATCAGATGATTCAGTACCACTCAGGACAGTCACCTCCAT
>PVJD01010396.1:0-53992 GCA_004026545.1 Mormoops blainvillei
CCACAATAGATGGCAGACATCATGACGCTTCCCCAATAAACACCATTTCACCACACATCTCCCACCAACAGAGACCATCCCCGACACAACTACGGCAGCATTAGCTCACCTAATAAAATCAACAATAATTCAAAACATTACCCAGCACAGAGTTGCTACCCAAGTTACCCCAATTGTTCACAAATATACTTTATAGATTTCCATTTTCATTTACATTTTTTGATCCCGGATCTGCACAAGTTTCACACAAGCCATGTGACTCTGTCTCTTTGGTTCTCCCCCTATCTAGATAAACCCCTCCACTTCCTGCTGTTTCTCATGGCACTGGACACTTTTAAAAGTCCAGACCAGCCCTGGCCAGTGTGGTTTAGTTGGTTGAGCCTTGTTCTGCAAGCGAAAGGTTGCCGGTTTGATTGAACATCAGGGCAGATGCTTGGGTTACATGTTCAGTCCCCCTGTCAGGGCATGTGAGAGAGGCAGCTAATTGATGTTTCTTTGTCACATCAATGTTTCTCTCCCTCTCTTTCTCCCCCTCTCCCTCTCTCTCTAAAATTAAATAAATAAAATATTTTTTTAAATGTCCAGGCCAGTTATCCTGAAGAACATCCCACATTCTGGATTCCTCTAACATGTGATTATGATCAGGTAAAATATTTCCAGTCAGAACACCTTAGAGGTGACACTGTGTACATCCTACTTCCTAACTCAGGGTATATTAACTGTCAGGCCATCTCATAACTGGAAGATATAATCATAAACTTGGTTAAAGTAGTGACTGCTAATTCTCTCCACTGTAAATGGACATTTTTCTCCTTGTAATTAATAAGTGTACTATGGAGTAATACGTTTAGACCTTATGAATGTCCTGTTTACTCACATTTAACCGAATAGTTTTCTTCTTCCAATCACGATATTTTCACAAATTAATCCTTACACGGAGGGTTACGAAAAGGTGATCTGTTAATCCCATTATTCCTTCAAATGTATTAGCCGTCACCCTTCAGCAAAGAAATTTCCTCTCTGTGTCTTTCCCCCACTGCCCCTGACTTTTGTTATGAACATTATCTTTAAATTCAATTATTGTCATCATTACTCTTTTTATGTACAGATTATCTCAAATGTATCCAGTAGGAGCTACATCAAACTGGTTCCTGTGTTCCATTTTATGACATGACTCCCTCCTGTATTAGTATTTTGGTGCATCCTTACTTTCTGTCATAAGATACTTTTGAAAAACAAACAGAAAAGATAAACCACAAACCAATGAAAATGATAACATAGGATTAAGGAGGGGGGTTGAGGGATAGAAGGTAAACTTTTATGAATTTATCTTTTCATATAGTTTTGATTTTTGTACTATATAAATGTCATTTAAATTCAAACAATAAAATTAAATCAAGATGAATAAATTAGACTCTAAAATTAAAAACAAATAAAAAAGATCATACCAGTACATCAAATAAATGCCATAAGCACACAGAAAAGAAAATTGAATTCAAGTAACTTTTAAAATAGTACTCTGTATTCTGTCAGGGATATTGTCCAAACACACAAAAAAATAAATAATTCTTGAACTTTACTCATTATGTTGGTTTTCAGGATTTGTATTGTTTTAGTATTCTGAAATTGTGAATATTCTGGGATAGGGATAATGCTGATATTATTAAGAAGCAGGGCTCTCACTGTGGAATAAAGGAAATACAAATATGGACTGGAGTACTTATTAGTTCTCTCCACTGAAAAAGCCTAAAAGCAATGACAGTGTAGTAATAAGCATATGTAGTAACAAGGTCTTAGTATTTAAATTACATTCATTCCCCCACTGAAAGGAACCAGGGTTTCTTGAAGAAATGGTTGGATCCAGGTTTGAGGTAGAGAAAGTACACAGTTCTAGATGAATTTTGGAGGTTGAATCTTCTAGATTTGCAGAATGTTTGGTTTTCAGTTAGATAAGAAAAAAAAGAGTCAATAATGACTTCCAGGTTTGGGGACTGATCAACTAAGTAAATGAACTCAGTCATTTTCTGAGTTCAGGAACACTACAAGAGAGGTGTTTTTTCGAAGGCGAAAGCAAACATTTAGCTTGGCTATGTGAAATAGCTTATGCCCATTATACCTTAAAGTACACATGTTGTGTGGGCAATAAAATATTTGAGTTCAAGGAAGAAATATGTGCGGAGATATAAATTTAGGAATCGTCCACATTTATATAGTGTTTTTGTTTTTACAAATGAGGGCCTTATTTGACCACATTTAGTAGCTGGACTGGGTTTTCCTAGCACTTGTGATATTAACTCTTTGACTGTTAGTGAACTGAAGTGATACTTGCTGGGTATCTGACTCAAATGAATGGATGGGGTATACTTTTGCACTGGCCCCCCTTTAGTATGCCCAGGACCTTGCCTTGAAGACATGGAGGTTCTGTGTCTGTTGTGGCATATTCTGTAGGGAAGTCCTTCCCTCCTTACCTCCAGCATTAAAATATTAATTGTACCCTTAATCATCTTCATAAGATATCTATGCCCTCATGCCTAATCACTGCTTTCTCTAATTTTGGGGCTAGTACAGATTCTCCTATAAAAGCTCATTTTCCATCAGTCTCTATTTCAATATGTATTGTAGTTTCTAGGCCCCGTTTCTACTGTCAAACTGGTCTCATCTACTTCATAATATATAAACATTTCTTATAGCTTCTGGTTCATTAAAGCTACCTATCCAATTTTCCCGTGTTGGTATTGACTTATTCATAGTTGGTAATTCTGTTGTCATTTTAATGGGATTTGGGGATATAAACTGTTTAGAAATTATTTTGATAATAATAATAGCTAATGTTTATTGAGTGCCATTCTCTGCTTTTAGCCCTGGGAACCGAGTTCGCCAAACCTCCAGCAACTGAAAATCGTAATAGTAATAGCTAATCTTTATATAGTACAGTGCTTACTATCTTCCAGGCAGCCTTATAAGAGTGTAGCATGTTTTAAATCATTTAATCCTGACACCATTCTATGAATTAAGTACAGCTATTTTCTACATTTTTACAAATAAGCTTATATCCCAAAATATGCATTTCATTCACTTATAAATTATACAAACGCACTAGTGTGCTATTAAACACATCATAAAGCTCCAAAAAATATAATTTTTAAATGGTTATAATTAAATATAAATTTCAATATATCATCTTCACCAGGCCCTGAAGTGCCTAGAAACGACTAATGACACTATTTCGTTTATTTTTTTTCTTTTCCTCACCACCCTCCCTCCCACTCCACTCTCTTTTTCTAAACTCTGAGCGCCTTCATCTCCAACCCTTCTTCTGACTGTTTCCTCCTTCCCTGTTTGCAGTCTACACCCGTCTATTGCTGGAAACTCAGTCCCTGCACTCTTTCAAACTGAGAGTGCAGCCCTACCTCCTCGGAGCCCAGGGTTTGCTGCACACCATCCGGTCAGCCCCTGAAGGCCAGCCTCTCTTCTCCAGGTTCTGTGGGTCTCTCACCTATGCCCTGCTTTCGACCCCTGGACCACCCCAGCTACCCGTAGGCAGGTACCCAGACCTTTACAGCCTCCTGTTGAGGTTTCTCACCTCTGGCGGTGGCTATCAATGGTAGAACCTGCCCTGGGGCACAGGCCTGACCTCGCTCTGACCCACATATCCCCTGGGGTAAAGGGAGGTCCTTCTGGCTGCTGCAGCAAACTTCCCTTGAGGCCCCGGCTGAGGCTTTAATGGCATTAATCATCACTGGATAGAGGCTGTACAGCATGCTCTGCTGCTATACGCTGACAGTCGGGAAGGCCTGAACACACTGTCAGACCAAGTGACTAGAGGCATGGTATCTTGAGACAATTCTATAAGAAGTTTTTCCATTTGTTTGCAGACAGTGGGCCTAGGAAGGCATTGAGGTAAAACACTTGGTAATTTGCATCTCAGGTCTTTCCAGCTAGATTATCTACTGAAATCTCTCCTCTTAGGATTGTTCCTGTTTGGTATACTTTGACACTCTCCATAAATGTACGCATTTTTTAAAATATGGAGTATCCAGATTAGCCTTCCAAGGTAACTATTTTAATTAGGTTAACAGTCACTTGCGTGTTCAAATTCTGGAATGTTATTTAAGAAAGCCACACTAATTACTTTATCTCTACCCACTCTAACCCCCAGGTCCACAGGCCCTATATATTCTCACAGGAATCAATAGTCTGTTGGGTATATTAATTAGTCAAGAACTAATGGCTTAATAGTTACCAATAGCATCTTATTCATTGGTCACATCAAAAGAATACTTGTCAATTGGACACCTATTCCCAGAAGACAAGCACAGAGCCAGAACGGGTGCCAAGATGAACAAACATTTCATGGATGTCACTGCCTGACTGTTTTTCCCTGGACTCTTTATTCGCTTAGGAAATTTTTAAAAATGCATCGGCCGGAGCTAAACAGACTCAAATTGTGACTCTACTCAAATGTGTGTAAGTGCCGGGTATGTTTAATCCCGCCACAGGTTTACAGCTACATACAGAACATCCTTTGTTTGTGTCTTGTCCCCTAAAACCAGACTGTGTGGGCATATTTGTTATTTTCATTATAGAAAACAAATACATCAAACTCTGGAAAAAACTAATAAATATTTTTTATAATTATTATAGCCTATTTATACAACAATATGAACATGTCAGTGGCACCAATACAGGATATATAGTAAAAGAAACAGTATACAGAAAAGAGGATGAATATTAAAAACATAACCAAACCAAAGAAATCAATAATTCTCTGTGCTAACCGGCATTCAGATTTTAAATTCTACTCTTCTTGCATTCTTGAGCCAAAAATAACTCCCAGTGCAGGAAACTAAAGATTTTACATTCTTTCCTTATTGTCTGAAATTGTAATTTTCTTTTTCTGGGTCAGAACGGCTACTAAGGATCACTGACTAAAAACACTGAAAGGGAGCCATCACAACTGTCCTATGCACGAAGTTGCTCTTCCCTCAGATCTCCAATTGGCCTTCATTGGTTCATTAGGTTTTTAGGGCTGCCATAGCAAAGTACCACAAGCTAGGTGACTTATAAAAACATAAATATATCCCTTCACATTTCTGGAAGCAAGATGTCTGAAATCAAACTGTTGGCAGGACCATGCTCCTTCTGAAACCTATAAGTAATGGATCCTCGTTTTCTTCTTATAGCTACTAAGACTCTGGGCTTTGGAAGCACAACCCAAATCTCTGTTTCCATCTTCACAAGATATTACCCCTGTGCCTCAGCATCATTTTCCCTCTATGTGTGTCTGTTCAAATTTCCCTTTTTCAAACAGACACCAGTCACATTGGCTTGGGACCCACCCTAAAGGCCTCATTTTTATTTGATTACCTCTGTAAAAACCTTATCGTCAAAAACAAGGTCGCATTCTGAGGTATGGGGGGTTATGACTCCAATATATCTTTTCTGGAAGTGAACACAGTTTAACCCATAACAAGTGGTACAGCCAGGTTCCTTTCGTGCCCTTATCAAGTGTGTCTTCTAGTGCGTCGTGTTTATGACCAAGCTGCAAAAGGAGTCCAACCCATTCAGAATACAGTGGACTGATGCCTAATCCACTTTAGCCTGGACACTACATATTTATCAGTACAGCCAAGGATAGTACTGATTTATCTTTATGAGTTTATGTATTTGAACTCCAGGTCTTTTGCACAGAGACTGCGAACAAGCCAAACCTCCCCCACCAAAATACACAATGTTGATTTAAAAAAAATCTAAATATATGAATTTACATTTTTCCTTGCAAAATTGTCTTTTATTATTCTTTTTTTGGTCTTTATTTTTAGTCCTTCCCTCTAGCCCCTGAAGTTAATGCAAATATTGTGTGAATAAGAGTATCTGTATTCATCACCTAATCAGAGGATCTTGAGATATTTGTGACTCTTGGGTCTATCATCTAACATCTAGTTACCATTCCAGCTTTGTGTTACCTACAGATTAGATAACATGCATTCTGTTTGCTCACTGAAATTATAGATCTAAATGTTGGCCACAATAAGACCAAATTCAGAACGAGGCAACATGTAGGAACACCTTCCCATAGTCTGACATTGATCTATTAACCAACATGGGCAACAGTGTGGCGATTGAGGGAGGGGGCATAAGGGGACTAAATGGTAAAGGAAAAAATACAATAAATTAAAAAAAAGAATTAACTGTGCTGTTCCAAAAAAAAAAAAAAGCAGTACAAATTCAGCTTACCTTATTATCACGTATCTTTTCCACAGCATCTATAAAGCATCCAGATGTCCCAGTCACTGTGCTAGCTATTATTGAGAAGCTCCTTATTGTGAAGGGAAACAAAAGTAGCATAATAAGTGTGACAAACCAGGCAAATGTAGTAAACCAATCAAGAAAATAGATTTTAAATGGTGGAATGGAAATAAAGAGAAACAAAAACTGAGATGCGTTAATGATCAAGAGCCAAGTCTCTTTTAGCAGTATGGATATCAAATCTTCTCAAAAAATAATCCACCATTTGCTACAACATGGGTGGAACTAGAGGGTATTATGCTAAGTGAAATAAGTCAGATGGAGGAAAACAAATATCATATGATTTCACTTACATGTGGAATATTAATAAATAAACCAACAAAACAGAAACAGACTCATAGAGAACAAACTGATAGTTGTTAGAGGAGAGGGGACTAAATGGAAGAGGTGAAGGGATTAAGAAGCATGAATTGGTAATCACAAAATTGCCACAAGGATGTAAAGTACAGCATAGAGAATAGAGTCAATACTATTGTAATAACTATGTATGGTGCCAGGTGGGTATAGACTTATTGGGGGAATAACTTCATAAGTTATATAAGTGTGCAACCACTACATTGTACACCTGAAACTAATATAATGTTGAATGTCAACTGTAATTGAAAAAAATTTAATCTACATTTCTTGCCTCATTCTTTTCACCCAATTATCATTTCTTCACTGCTTACCACCTGACTCCTGCCCCTTTGAGCTCTGTTGGATATGTTTTATGAAATATCATGAATTATCTCTTTTCCATCTTTGAGAGATTCATAGCTAACCTTATCCTTCTTCATCAAACTCTCCTTCCCTCATTTCTTAAACACTAAACTATCCTGGTTCTCTTCCTGCTTCTGTGACCACACCTTACATGTTTGCTCTATTGCCAGATCTTTCTCCTTAACATGGGCATTGCTTTGTTCCACCCTTAATTGTCTTCAAAGTTCATAATATTTTAAAATAAAAGATAGCAGGAAAGCTAGAGGTCATCTTGTTCAGTCTCCTCATGAAGGGGAAATAACTTCTCCAGCTATGAAATGGAAAAATCTATTTCCTCTTTTGCACATTTTATATTCATTATATTAGAAAATATTATAAACTCTACTCTCCCTTCTTCAAGTGGATGTTGAGCAGTCAGATGTTTCAATTCATATATATATATATACATATATATATATGATTATATATGTATAATCTTTCTGATGTTTATCTCCAGCCTATGTCTTTCCAGCATTCCAGCCTCAGATTTCTGTTCCGTGGGAAGTTCTTATACGTTACCTCTTAATTCTCAAGTGTTTTAGTCTATTTTGGCTGCTGTGATAAAATGTCACAGACTGCATAGCTCATAAACATCAGAAAGTTATTCTCCCATTCTGGAAGCTGGAAGTCAAAGATCAGGGTGCCAACATAGTATCTCGTGAAGACCTGTTCCAGGTTCCAGGCTGCCAACTTTTCTCTGTGTCCTCACATGGTGGAAGGGGTGAAAGATCCTTCTGAGGTCTCTTTTATAAGGACACTAATCTCAATCATGAGGGACCTGCCTTCAGGTCCCAATCACCTACCAAAGTCTCTACCTCCTAATACCATCATTTTGCAGGTTAGGATTTCAACAAAGAAATTTTGAGGGAAGCAAAGATTCAAACCTTAGCAACAAATTTAGTAGCTGTTTTGAAGAACCTATGTCTGTTTACAGAGAACTAAATCTGCCAATTAATCAGCAACAAAGCTTGAAGCTATTTTGAATTATTTTTATCGCCCTTATCTCCTGTATCTAGCCATTATTGTTCATTTCCTTTATCTTGAGGATTCTTAACCTAAATTCAAAGAGCCCATGAATATAGAAAGGGAAATAATGAACATTTATTGTCACTAAACTCAAACTAAAATTGAGCATTTTCTTCAATAATGAATGTGAGTGTAGGCAGCTTCTCTTCAATGTTTCCAAAATCCAGTTAGTCAACAAAAATCTGCCAATGTTTTTCTTAGGCTATTGGCAGAAGGCAACATAGAGTCTTTAGGACATTGACTAAACTTTTTAATGTTCCTAACATTGAAGAATGTTATCCATTTCCCTTGATGTAGTCTTAAGAAAGTGTATGTCTGGCAAGAAGTCCTCCAGCTCCTGATAACATTGCCAACAGCAATGACAACAAGAACAAAACCAAATGATCAAACATTTGTGTAACATTGTGCTAGATACTTTCCTTGTATTATCTCTTTTTTATTGTTGTTAAATTACAGTTGTCCCCATCCCCCCACCATTACTTGTATTATCTTATTTAAACCTCCAAACAGCCTATGAGGGAAATGCCAATAGGATTCTAATTTCATAAGTAAATCAACTCCGAAATACAGTATCTCATATGAACCAATTCAGTAAGTTCCAGTTGAACCAATTCCTGTGCCATTATCTAATTCTCTACAGGTGACCTTTTATCAAATTTATTTTTATTGTGGTAAATGTAATTAACATAAAATTTAAATTTTAACTATTTTTAAGTGTACAGTTCTATGGCCTTAAGTATATTTATGCTGTTGTCCAACCATCACTACCATTCATCTCCAGAACTTTTTCATCTTCTTGGATTGAAACTCCATAAACCATGGGGTTTCATTTATATAGTGTAAAATAAGGGTCCAGTTTCATTCTTTTGCAAATGTATATCAGTTTTGCCAGTACGGAAACTTCCCATTCTCTCCTACTACCAGCTGCTGGCAATCACCATTCTCCTTTCTGTTTCTATGAATCTGACTACTCTAGGTACTACACATAAGTGGAATCATGCATATTTGTCATTTTGTGACTGGCTTATTTCACTTAGCACAATGTCTTCAAGGTTAACCCATGTTGTGGCATGTGTCAGAATTTCCTTCCCTTTTAAGGCTGAATGCTATTCCAATGTATGTATGTGCCACATTTTGATTATCCATTCATCCATCGATGAAGACATGGGTTGCTTTAACTTATTGGCTATCGAGAAAATTCTGGTATGAACATTGGTGTACAAATACCTGCTTCAAGTCCCTGCTTTCATTTCTTTTGAGTATGTACTCAAAAGTGGAATTAAAGGATCATATGGTAATTCTCTTTTTAATTCTTTGAGGAATTGCCATATTGTTTTCCACAGAGGCTACACCATTTTCCATTCCCACCAGCAATGTAAAAGAGTTCCAATTTGTCCACATTTCTTGCCAATACTTTTTATTTTCTATTTTTGTGTTTTTTTTTTTTTATAATAGTCATCCTAATGGGTATGAAATGTTATCACATGGTGGTTTTTATTTAAATTTCCTTAGTGATTAATGTTATTGAGCCTTTTTTCATATATTTATTGGTCATTTGTATGACTTTTTTGGAGAAATGTGTTCTCATGTCCTTTTCCTACTTTCAAGGAGATTCTTTGGGTTTTTTTAATTGATTAATTATAGGAAGTTTAAAAAATATATTCCAGCCCTGGCTGGTGTGGTTCAGTGGATTGAGCGCCTGGCTACGAACCAAAGTATTGCTGGTTCAATTCCCCACTCAAGGTATATGCCTGGTTGTGAGCCAGGTCCCCAGTAGGGGGTGCACGAGAGGCAACCACACCTTGATGTTTCTCTCCCTCTCTTTCCCCCTCTCTTCCCCTCTCTCTAAAAAGAAATAGAATCTTTAAAAATATATATATTCCAGATAGCAGTCCCTTTCCAGATATATATGATTTGTAAATATCTTCCCTCAGTGCATGGATTGCCTTTTAGCCGTGTTGATAGTGTTCTTTCATGCACAGAAGTTTTGTGGGTTTTTTTTTTTTGATGAATCCATCTTTTTTTCTTTTGTTGGCTATGTTTTTGGTGTCATATCTATGAAATTATTGCAAAATCTAATGTCATGAAGTTATTCTGCTGTTTCCTTCTAAGGGCTTTATACTTTCAGTTTTTATATATTTCCTTCATCCACATTCAGTTTATTTTTGTATATAGTGTAAAATAAGGGTCCAGTTTCATTCTTTTGCAAATGTATATCAGTTTTGCCAGTGCAATTTGTTAAAGAGACTGTCTTTTCCCCACTGAATGGTCTTAGACCTGTTATTGAAAACCATTTGACAATATATGCAAGAGTTTATTTCTGATATCTGTATTCTATTCTGTTGGTCCTTATCTTTATGCCAGTACCACTGTTTTATTATTTTTTTATTGTTGTTCAAGTATAGTTTTGTCCATTTTCTCCCCACCACTCTCCGCTACTCTAGACCCCGTCCCCCCTAACTTTGTCCATGAGTCCCCCATATGTGTTCCTCGATCACCCTTCCCTTGTTTTCCCCTGTCTTCCCTTCCCCACTCTCCTCTCTTCAATGTCAGTTTGTTCTTCACTTCAGTGTCTCCAGTTACTGTAGCCAGCAAAACTCTTTTAATTATGGTAGTATGTTTTGAAATCAGGAAGTGTGAGACCTACAACGTTGGTTTTCTTTCTCAATATTGGTTAGGCTATTTGGGGTTCCTTGGGATTCCATTTGATTTTTGGGTGGATTTTTCTATTTCTGCAAATTTGTTGGGAATCTGTAAATCACTTAGGATAGTATTGATATCCTAACAATATTAAGACTTCCAATTCATGAACACAGATGTCTTTCCATTTATTTCTGTATTTGACATTTCTTTTTTTTAAGGATTTTTAAACAAAACTTTTTATTGTTGCTCAATTACAGTTGTCCCCATTCCCCTTATTCCTCTCCCTGCCCTGTCCAACCCCCATTCCCAAAAACAATGCCCACTATTTTGTCCATGTCCACAGGTTCTTTGTACATGTTTCTTGATTTGATCCTTCCTCTTCTTTCCCCCATTGTCCCCTTTCCCCACCCTTCTGGTCACTGTCAGTTTGTTCTTTATTTCCATGTTTCTGGGTGTTTTTTTTTATCCTTTGTTTGTTTTGTTGATTAGGTTCCACTTGGAGGTGAGATCATATGGTATTTTTATTTCACCACCTGGCTTATTTCATTTAGCATAATGCTCTCCAGTTCCATCCATGCTGTCACGAAGGGTAGTAGCTCTTCCTTTCTTTCTGCTGCATAGTATTCCATCGTGCAAATGTACCACAGTTTTTGATCCACTCATTTACTGTGGGGCACTTAGGCTGCTTCCAACACTTGGCTATTGTAAATTATGCTGCTATGAACATTGGGGTGCATAGGTTCTTTCTGATTGGTGTTTCAGGATTCTTAGGATATAATCCCAGCAATGGAAATGTTGGGTCAAAAAGCAGTTCCATTTTTAGTTTTCTGAGGAAATTCCAAACTGTTTTCCACAGTGGCTGTACCAGCCTGCATTCCCACCAACAGTGTAGTAGGGTTATCTTTTCTCCAGAAGTTTGCCAGCATTTGCTGTTTGTTGATTTGTTTATGATGGCCATTCTGTCTGGTGTGAAGTGCTATCTCATTGTGGTTTTAATTTGCATCTCTCTGATGGATAGTGATGTTAAGGATTTTTTCAGGTGTCTCTGGGCCCTGTGTATGTCCTCCTTGGAGACATGTCTGTTTAGGTCCTTTGCCCCTTTTTTAATTTGATATTTTGTCTTCCTGGTGTGGAGTCTTTCAGCAACATTCTATAGTTTTTAGTTGATAAGTCTTTAGGCTCCTTGGTTAAATTTATTCCTAAGTATTTTATTCTTTTTGATCCTATTGTAAGTAGAATTATTTTTTTAATTTCATTTGTGGATTGCTCATTATTAATGTATAGAAATGGAACATGATCTTTGACTGTTGTTTTTATATGTTGCTGAATTTTTTTATTCATTCTGACAGGTGTTTTGTGGAATATTTAGAGTTTTCTACATATACGATCCTATCATGGCCAATCAGAGGAAATTTCACTTCTTCCTTTCCAATTTAGATGCCTCTGCAGGTAACCTTTAGGGGAAGCCTTCATCATTAATCTCCATTCACTGGATTTCATTCTTAAATACTTTGAATATCTCTGTGATGATGTGTCTACATTAGTTTCTGTGCTGCTGTCCCACAGTCATTTTTATTATCACTCTCTTATTCCATTTATTCATCCAAGAAATACTTGTTGAAAGTGTATTATGTGCTAGATATTGGGATACCTTAGTATCCCCTCTCCACCTTCTGTGAGCAACGTACATATATTCTTTCCCCAGATAATAGCAGCACAAATTTTATTAAAACTGTCTCCCACCTGAATAATATTTCGGTAAGAAGGACTTTCTGACTATTTCATTTTGGTGCTAAAAAGTGCCAATAATTATATTTCTCAGTACTTTTTAACTGTATACTTAAAATGGATGCATTTTATTATATGCAGTTATACATCAATAATGATGAGGAAAATATTACTCTCAGTAAAGAAAAAGATCTCTTTTAGTGAAGAGCAATGCACCCTAAAACTCTACTTACACTGAATAACTCAAGCTAAAACCTTCTTTAATTAGTAAGAAAGACTGAATGATAGCAATTTGAAATGAAATATATAGAGATAATTAGATACATATAGCTTTCGGTTATATATATCGAGTTACATTTGATTTAAAAGTTTAATGTATACAATGTAAGAAATTTTAGTTCAAGAAATAGATAAGATTCTGTTATGATTGGCCTAATTGTCAACTTGTAAATGAATGATGCATTTAAAACAAGTTACTTTTATTTTAAGAAAGGTGAATATTCTTTTGAAAAACAATGGTAAACTTTAGCTCAACCTGATCTGATAGACCCAAGAGTTCAAGTGCTGACTTCATCACTTACTAGCTATTTGATCCCGGGCAATTTATTTATCCTGTTTTGCTCCCATTGCCTTACTTCTAAATTCAGGATACTAATAGAATCTACTTCCTTGGGCCTTTGAGATAATTAAAGAGAGATAAATTTGAAGCACTTAGAACAACAGCCAAAACACAGTAAGTGCTTAGTAAATATTCACTGTTATTTGTGATGATTTCCTAGTTTTCTGAGACTAAATTAATCATACATAAGTGAAACCGAGGGTCCATAGGACTTTGATTAAATTTAGCTTTGAATCCTAGTTCCAGATATCATATCTCTCTTTCTACACCTGTCATAGGCCTAGACTCTCCCCTGGATAATCAGTAACTCCAGAGACAGCAAGAGACAAGAGCCTGGTTCTGACTAATGGTCACAAGGTTGGGACCTCTGGCAGGATAAAGATAACACCTTGACCTAAGTTGTGTTTTGGTTCCTGAGCCCTAAGGTGGAAAGACCCTCTAGCTGCTTTCCCATGAAACCAGACAGAAGGACACTGGAATAGAGCTCAGAACTGTCCTCAAGATCTGAAAAATGATTAATTACCTTTACCTCACCTCAAACCAATCAGCTCCCAGCACAATGCCAAACGCTAACCCACAGGCATTTTGTAAGATTGCCCATTAGGGATTTGGGACTTTAGATCATTAGCTCCACACACACTAGATTGGCCAATACAGTTTTTTCAATATCTTTTTTTTATGAACAGTTGATTTTTAAAAATTCAATTACAATTTACATTCAATATTATTTTGCATTAGTTTTAGGTGTAGAGCATAGTGGTTAGACAATCATAGACTTTACAAAGTGTTCCCTCGATCTTTCCAAAATGCACTTGGCACCATATATAGTTATTACAATATTACAATATTATTGACTATATTTCGTATGCCATACTTTGCATCCCCATGACTATTTTGTAACTGCAACTTCGTACTTAATCCCTTCACCTTTTTTCCCAGTCCCCCAACCTTCCTCCCCTCTGGCAACCATTTGTTTGTTCTCTGTATCTATGAGTCTGTTTCTATTTTTTGTTTGTTTTATTGTTTTTAGATTCTACATATAAGTGAAGTCATATGGTATCTGTCTTTCTCTGACTTACTTCACTTAGCCCTACTACCCTCTAGGTCCAAGCATGCTATTGCAAACAGTAACATTTCATTCTTTCTTTAAAACATGTTATTGATTATGCTATTATAGTTGTCCCAATTTTCCCCCTTACTCCCCTTCAGCCTGTACCCCGCTGCCATCCAGCAACCACCCCTTAGTTCACATCCATAGGTGATGCATATAAGTTCTTTGGCGTCTCCATTTCCTATACTATTCTTAACACTGCCTGTCTATTTTGCACCTACCATTTATGCTTCCTAATCCTTGCACCTTTTCCCCCTGCCCCCTCCCAGCTGATACCCTCCAAATGATCTCCATATCTATGATTCTGTTCCTGTTCTGGTTGTTTGCTTAGTTTGTATTTTAGATTCAGTTGTTGATAGTTGTGAATTTGTTGCCATTTTAATGTTCACAGTTTTGGCCTTTTTTTTAATAGGTCATGCTACTAAGACAGGGAGTCAAAGCAACCCTACCTAATACACAGAACCACACAAAAGCAGGATGCCAAGTTTAGGAGACAGAAACATTTCATTCTTTTATCAGCCAATACGGTATTGAACTATTTTCCTCTCTTCCCTGCAAACTCTTGTCCCTGCATTTCATTCAGCCAGTGTGTGCAGGCAGACAGACTCAAATATTGGGGTTCAATAACATGCAGCTTAATTTAAGTTCTGCTAAGAGACAAAAGACTGGATATATTTTCAAAATCTGTTGGTTGAATAACTTTTGAGTTATTTTAAATACTTTCAGTCCGTGTAATGATGAAAAATGCGAAGGTTTCTAACTTTTGTTCTATTTTCTTGTATTTTTTTTTCAATAGGTGGTATATTAGCTTAGGGGATTAAAATTTCTTATCTCTTCATCACTTGAGTAATGCAGACAAGACATTTGATCAAATATCTCAATTTTGCTGGCCATAGTGTGATTTTTTTTTACTGGTGCTCAAACTGGACTGTGTTGTTCATTTGCTAAAAGACACAGGTAACTAGACACAGGCAGTCTAGTTACTACCTATGGTCTTTCAAAAAAATTAAGGTAATGGACACGTTTCTTTCATAGGTTAATTAAGCCTCACTTATCTATTATCCAGTTTCTGAAAGGTCATGTTTCCTCTCAGGTTTTAGTCATTCAACTTAAAATGGGCAAAATTCTAATCAAAACATCAAGCTTTATCATTCAAAATGTGTTTCTGGCTTAGGGGTTGTGCATTTCTATAAGTCTTTTTACAATTACAGACTGCCAGAACGTTAGTGAGACAGGATAGTTAGGAGCTAGGAAAACTCTTTTGACGAGCAGAATAAGAAAACTGAGACAGATAGCTGAGCACAATGGTCAAGCAATTTACAGCCAGATACAGGTCACCAGGACAGAAGACCCTGAGTGCCCGGCAGAAACAAAACTGGGAAAACAAGGACCTCGCCCCCAGGGTAACCTCTCCTCCCTAGAGATAACATCTAGGCATCAGTTGTCTTTCAGCTGCAGGCCCAGAAAAGCAGCAAAACCAGGTGGGTGACGCCAGGACCAACTGCAATGCTTAATGACCTTCTGCCCTGTCACTGACCAATCAGTGGAGACCATAACCCTGAAAGGGCACACCTGGAGAACTGGTGAATATTCTGCTGAGACCCTCCCCTGAGATCTCCCTTAAGATTGCTGCCTGCAAGAGAGAGAGAAAAGCCTCAAGACAAAGGACTCTGCCTGCATGCGCTCCCCCTGGGGAGCGGTCCTTGCCATTTCCTTTCTCCCTTTCTTCCCCCACTTCTTTCTTCACAGGCACACCTCTCCTGAAATCTAACGCAATGAGCAGTGGCAGCTTTTCTCAGACTAATCCCTTGAAAGTGTCCCCAAAGCCGCCTTTTCTCTGACTTCTCAGTGAGCTAAGGCAGCCCATCTTAGGCTCTCTCATTGCTTCCTCTGCGCTAAGCCCTTACTTGTTTCACTGTCCCCAGCTTTAAAAAACATACCTTCATAGTCACCTAGACTCCTGTTGTGAGATCTTCCCTACATGAAGTCAAAGAATCCACACACTGGCTGGCCCCAGGCAGACCCCTGTCCATTAACATTAGAACTGGAAGCAATCTCACAGCCCATCCAGCCTAAACCTTTCGTTTATGTTTTGAACCCTGAGATCTACAGAGGGTGATAGCAAGTGCCTAGATCGGTTGGCACCTATATTGTATTAAACTCTGTACTAGATCCCTCATGTCCAGATGCCACATTTTTATCATTACATAATTATTGGGGTTAGGATATACAAACAAAAACGTAATCTCTAGAACACCACACAAACACTAAAGTCACACTATGATCCCATTTACTGTAGATGTGGTCTCTCTAATACACATAAACCAGAATAGAGGCATTGTGATCCTTACGCTGTACGTATAAGCAAGTCCTATGGACCCTTGATAGAACATGTTTACTTTTACTTTAAACAAAAATCTAATGCATTTTGTATGAAATTCCTCAGTCACCGGTAGATTATAAGCACTAAATTTGGAGGGTATGAAGAGGCTGCTAGAGTCTCTTACACCAATTCAGGAATAATTGACAGTTAACAACTTGATAGGAAAAGAGACTGAAAAAAAAAAGCTAAAACTAAATCAAATCAAATGAATTACTTAAAATATCTAGTCCATTAAGTGAAGGCAAGCTTCAACAAACAAACATCTGTACATTTTTCAATAGCCCCTTTAGTACTCATAAATACTGTAATAATTGATGCTAAAGCAGATGACTTGGGGCTATTAGGGAGACACTGAATTATATGCAATTTTTCCTCTAGAAACAAAGCGCAAGAGCGTGAAGTAGAGTTTTAAAAGTCTTCTGCCCCAAATGGTTGAAATAAAATAAATCAAAACTAAAAGCGTGCTTCAGCCATGATAATATTCACCTGGGTAAAATGACTTTATCTATAGCTCTGTACAGATCTGTCTATCTTTCTCTATGTAGAGAGATTATGTACATTTTTTCACCACTATTTTATTTTTTAAATGGTCTTTCAAAAGAAGTGTACATAAACATAAGAAAAAATGTACTGTGTCCTAGCCAGCTTTTTTTTTTTAATTTATAGGTCAAGTAATTATGAGTCTCAGTAAAAACAAGCAAAATTGAACTTGAATTCTACTTGGACTCTGTGAAACTATAGCAGAATCAAACATGTATTTCCTTAAAGCCAACAATCCCAGTTCTGTGACCATAAACCAAAAGGAAAAATAAGAAAAAAGCTTTGTAGTTACAAATATTTTTTTCATGAATTCTGAGGGGAAGCAGAGCTTGCCACTTCAAAATATGTTTTTGGGACTATTGATTATTTGAAGCTTGTAGTTTTGGAATTCAGGTAGAAAAAAACTGCTTAAAGGAAGAAAGCCATTTACTTCCACCCAGCACATACGAACTACGTGTGTCCCACAGGAGGATCCAGGCAAGGTCTGCCTGTTAGATTCCCCTCTGGGTCCCATTGTTCCGAGCGGCTCAGCAAGAAACTGTTCACCACACGTGTGTGCTCTTCCTCCTCGGCCTGTGAGTTGCCTGCTTTCCCCTCGAAGTCCCAGACCCCTGCCTCCCTCTCCTTAGTGCAGACCAGCATATATGCCTCAACGGCCTGGCTTGTCCGATGGTCCCCTTATTCTTACAGAGTCCCTGAATGTACAGACATAAATTTTCTCCTGTGAATCTATCTCATATTAACTTGATTGTTCCTCCAGCGATAAGAACTTACAAAAGTAGGAAGGCAAATTATTTTTATGCCCCTGCAATTCTAAGCGAATTATAATTCTATCACAGCAGTACCCATGTGGACAAGAACTGTGGTGAGGAGTGATTTTAGATCTGCTACAGCGTTTGTTTAGAAAAAGAGGTGGATTCATGTCACTTGTTTGTCTGTTGTGTTGTATAAGCAACAATGAAGATACATATAGACAAGTAATTTCAATATACTGCTATAACTCTAAGGTTGTGGTTTCCTACTACTTCTAGGCAATCAGCTCCACTCAATGTCAATCTGGCCCCCATAATATATCTGCAATCTGTCCCCTATTTCCATTACTTGTACCAAAACCTTAGTTTAAAGCCCTCATCCTTTTCATTTGGAATTTTGCAGCAGTTGCCTGTTCCCTGTATCTACAGGCTTTCCGCACTGTAATTAAGCCTGCTCTCATCTAGTAAATTAATTTTCTTAAAGCACAGATATAATTAAATCACCCTGTACCCAAAACCTTTACTAGCCATCCAATGGTTACTGAATAAATTCAAGTGCCTATTCTGGTGTCCAAGAATGTGGGCAATGTAGCCCTAACCTACATTTGCACTCTTGCTTCCTACGTTTTCCTTGTTGCTACAGCAAAAATATGTAATACCTTCACACACGCACCACACTTTTTATGCCTTCATGTCTCTGCTCTTATTCTTTTCACTTCAAATACTGCTCATTCATTTGGCAAATATCCCCTCATCCTTCAAAACTCAGCCAGGGTGTCGCTTTTCCTTGGACTTGTTCTATGACACCAGTGATTGAACTTTTCATATTAAATCATAAGTTTCTATTACTGGGACTCTCTCCCTTATTAGACAATTTAGTCCCTGGGGAAAGGGACTATGTAGTATTTACCTTTTACCTCTAATGTCTAGTATATCTTAGGTGTTCATTAAATGTTAATTGAATGAAGGAATGCAGATGCTTCCCACATCTACTTATGCAGCCTAGAATTCCCTGGATACCAGTTATACCTATCCATATGCCTGCAGGGCCAGCACTACAAATTTTAAATAAATCCAACTGATTCTCTGTCTTCTTCTTTAACATCTAGTAGTTCATTCTCTGATATCCCATCACTGTTAATGGCACCACCCTCCTCTCAGGTCCCCAGGCTCAGCAGTCAGTTGCGGTGTCCCTAGAAAAGCATTTTTCACATCTGTTTCATCTCTTTCATTTTCGTTGCTTCTGCCCTAATGCAGGTCCTTAATATCTCTCATATAAACTATCACAATAGCTTCCTAACTGCTTCCACACCCATCATCTATTTCCAACTTTCAAATTCATTATTCATGCTTCTGCCAGATTAATCTTCATAAAACAAAATCCCATCACGTCATTCCCCTGTTTGAGAAAAACTTCAGTGAGTCTTATCGCCTAGGGAAACAAGCGCCATTTCCTCAGGCTTATACTTAAGTCTCCTCATTGTCTGTTAATGATCAATCCTTCAGGCCTTTCCTTTACTACCTCAGTCCAAGTTCCCCGTACTTCAGCTAACTAAAGCTGCCCACTAGTTTCCAAATCTGCCCCGCAAATTTCCTCTTCTCATCTTTTTCACATGCAGTTCTCTCTCTGCCAAATGCAATGTTTGATTTCTAATTGTGCTTATCTTTAAAAACCTGCAGAAATGCCACTTACTACATAGACTCTTCCTCGATCCTCACAGTTGGAAGCAAACTTTCTTCCTCTGAACTAGTTACTGTAGCTTTTTGCTCACTGTTTTTTATGATACTCATCATATTCTACTTTCTTTGCAGTAATGAGTTGTCATCCCTCCCTTATTTTAAGCACCCTAGAGGCAGGATCCATGTGTGATTCACCTTTTTGTTTTATTTTATTTTACATGGCATTTAGTTGAATATTTTGAGTGATCAATAAATATTTGTTGAAAGAGTGGATTTAAACATGTTTATCAAAATGCAAAGTCCTGTTGGCCTGAGACGATATATTAGAGACAACAGAGAGAAGCATAGGACAATCGAAATCATGTTGCTAATCTTTGGGATACATCCTCTCATCGGCATATGACAGAATACATGCAGCAGAGTAGTGAGTTATAATTAATAGAATACACTTGAAAAAATGTGTAACCTTTGAAATGCCAGTAGTATAGGTTTTAGATTTATCTGCATTAAGGTTTACTAAGCAAATAATCCATTTGAAACCAATGAAGCAAGGTGAATTAAAGAAGATTTTAGGTGTTTATACAATACACAGTTTTTATTGTTTATGTTTACTACCAAAGAGTAAAAGGTGACACATGAAACTGGCATGGGCATGTGTTTATAGAACATATATGGAACACAGTATGTACCTTATATGTATGAGTGCATGGTCATCTTGATATTTATATATAAAATAAACCCATCCTTTACACAAAAAAAACCCTCTTCCCCCCTAAACAGACTACACAAACCAATCATAAGGCGTAATAATGTGCCATTTGAATGATAAATCATTACCTTGGAATCATTATTCCAATGTATATGGATTATTTCATAGTTGTAACATTTGCAGTTGGTTTTCCCCACTAGATTTAAGCTGCTCAATATAAACTGTTTTGCACTACTCTTTAGACCAGACCGGGTCCACGGTTTCTCAATTATTGTTAGCTGAGCAAATGTATAATAAAGTGTCTTTTCAATAGAATCATAAATCTTATACCCTTTAATGTGTCTTCTGCATTTTTATTTCTATAATGTGCCTTAGTTGCATACCTAGTATAACTTTTGACTCACTAGAAGAGTGTTCATATGATTTTCTTTAATAGGGGTATTTATAATTAGATGCTTGCAAGTCTCCAGAGAAATAACATTTCATTCTAAACTTTCAGCTATGTGGCAAGTTGTATCGTTAAACATTGTGCCATGGTTTTGCTTGGGTCATATGGAAATATTTCTGCAGTACTTCCAGGATTGCATTAAATAATGAATGTATTGTAACATCCTAAGGAAACACAAAGATTAATGTTGACATAAAAATACTAACATTTTTAAAAGGAAAATCACTGTGAGTTTCTTATTTATTTCTCAATATTTGAAACTTTGAAATGGCCGGAGTTTCATTATATAACCTTAATATGCCATGGCTAGTGAATTTCACATTTCGCAAGTATGTGTATAGGAATCTTATAGGAAAATATAATGAAGGTTTCTTAACATAACACATGTCAACATAGTGTCTTCTAGGAAGTGTATTTTATTAATGGCTTAATTTCTAATTTTTCCACAGGTTTTGAGGTTCCAATTAAAACCCTGTTTGGGCCATTGCATTACTGCCTGCTAGTGCTTAATCTTCACAGAAAGCCTCATCATTTATTTTAAAACAAAAGCAGAACAAGGTAAGGAGAAAAGTAATGAAATGCAGCATAACACATCGTTCAAAGTACGGGGAAGTAGCTTTTTAAAAACGATCTAGGATCAGTGACATTCAGAAATTATTTGCTGAACACTAAATGTGCTCAAGTGTGGCATCTCAATTCCAAGGACTCTATGTCTTCTATTACGAAATGAAGCACACACTTATTTTTTCTCTTTGCTGTTGCAGTAGCCTAAGGTAATAATTATTAATGTCACTGATATACCACAAATGGTAATGTCAATTGCAAAATGAATCTACTGCATTATCTCACAGAGATTCTATAATTCTGTGGTGCTAAAATGATGAGTATAATTAACATTCTTAAATGCTATTTTTTTTAAATGTACAATTTCAGTGTTACTCTCATAATACATCATGTCCACTTTCGCTTATATCATGGGGTCATATTTAAGAGCTTTCTGCCCAATCCATCATGATGTCCTTTAATTCTCATGTTGCTAATTCATCACTTTTGAAATACTTAGTCTGACAGTTCTTTGGAGTGTTATGTTGCTCTGAGTAACATTGCATATATCAGAGGAATGATATAATCAGAGGTGTCCTTTAAAGATGCAATATCAGTCCCTAAATCCAAATTGAATGAAATATGTAGATATGAAAAAAAAGTTTAAAAGTATCTATGCTTTCCCCCTGTAGTCTCTAACAATAAGATGTTTTTCATTGAAGTAAAAACTTGAATAAACAATTATTTGCCACAAAAATATATCACCCCCAAGTGAAATGATGGAATGTTTATATTCCATATCAATTGGGACTGACTTATTGGAGGTGACAACTATCTTATTAATTCTAGATTGTCATAGTACAAACAAATAAAACCATGTCTCTAGTAATGGTAAAATTATTAACTTTGTTAAACTTGTTAACCTTAGTCAGAGTGGATTATACTTTTGTATAACTCTGTAAATTTCACCACTTTTGAGAAGATCCAGGGGCTAGGTATTCACCTTTGAATCTCCACCCTCCCTTTAGGGCCTATCAAAGTGCCTGTGAGACTGCCCTCCCTTTGGGATGTGGTAAAAGACTACCCTAGGGCTATGATTATATTAAATCACCATTTAAGTTCAGTTTATCAAAAATATATATTGATCACATTCCATTCCAGGCAATCTCTCTAGGTTTATAAAATGAATAAAACATAATTCCTGCCTCCTCTCATCATATAATGATTGAGGAAGCCAAGTATATACATCGTTTTAATACAATCTGTTGAACATTCTAAAAGGATTATGTACAGAATGGTATCAGAACCCTGAAGAGGGACATTCAACCAGTTTGGGGAGGACATTAGGCCAACAAAGAAATACTTGAACATATAATGCCTAAGCTGTCAAAAGATGAGTAGAAGGCAGTTAGAAAAAAAAAGACGTAAACCTTCATGGAACAGCAGGGAGAGGGTGTAAAGGCACAGATATGATTAAGACGAAGGTCACTACTCCTAGTTTATGATATGGCAGTGAACAAGAATGCTTCCTGAAGAAAAGAGGAGGATTGCTGAATAAGATAAAGGTTAATCAAGTTTTGAAGTAGAATTATGAATGAACCAAATAAAGAATTGAGAAAGGATGTTTTCTAAGCATAAAGAATAACATTTAAAGATTGTGTTTACCAGCTTGTTTGATGTCAGTTTGCATGACATCAATCAAAATGAATATAAGAATCAATGGTCTTTTTTTCCCCATTGCCTACACTGTAAGTAGCCGATGCATTGATTTCTACCTCTTTGAATTCAAAGTAAAGTCATATAAACATATAATTGTAAAGCTGAAGGAAATTTAGGTACTATCTCATTCAGACTCTCATACTACATGAAACAACTGAGGTTCACAGAGGTGATGTGATTTGTTCAAGGGCAAGTTGTGTGCCATTTTCAGAGCCTGGATAAGAAACAATACCTTCTAAATCAGCAGAAAAACTTAAAAATTGAAGTATTTTATATTTTTCACCCAGCTCCCACAACCCCTTCCTCTCTGGCATCCATCAGTCTGTTCTCTGTATCTATAAATCTGCAATTGCCAGTTACAGAATAGTCATGGGGATGTAAAGTACAGTATAAGGTAGGGTATATAGTCGATAATATTGTAATAATTATGGGTGGTGCTAGGTGAGTACTTGAAATATTGAGGGGAACTCTTTGTAAAGCATATGACTGAAAAAAAAAAAAAAAGGGAAGATTAAAAAAGAACCTGAAGTGTTTTGGTATTGCTTCCCTCAATTCCAATGGATTGCCATTAGGGGCAGTAAAGTCTACAGGTTAAAAAGTGTTGGCACTAGAGTCAAAATAACTTTGCTTTCACCAAATACATGGCAAATGACTTTAGGCAAGTGATATATTCTATTTTTGCTTTAGATCTCTCATCTATGAAATTGGGGATAGTAATGTAAAATGCTTACTTTAGTGCCTAGCACATGAAAAGTACTCCATAAATGTGCCATTTTTATCCGTCTTTAGGCAATCTGGCATTCGCTTACATGCATAGATTGTGGTATGGGCACCCTTGAAATTGATTTGAATATCCAAATCATTTTTAAAAATTTGTTGTAAAGACTATCACATCATCAATATCAACAAAAGTTTCATAACTGATGTTTTAGAACTGCCATTACACAGAATCTAAATTATACAATTTCTTCATTATTATTAATGTAAAATATTAAATCTTTATAAATTAAATAATATGAAGTAAGGGTTAAGGGATATTAGAGTAAGAACTGGAAATCTGTCTATTAATTTTAAATATGAAAACACATTCCTACTCTAAGCAAAACTGTCCAAGAATCTATCTTTCTTGTATAAAGATATAAGAATGGCTATGTGACCTTGCATCTGATCCCAATCTTATGTTCCGGCACTCTTGTTATATTTAAAAAGAAAAAGTAACAGAATAGCCCCAACCAGTGTAGCTCAGTTGGTTGGGCATCATCTGCAAGGAAAATGTTGCTGGTTCAATTCCGGGTCCAGGCACATGCTTAGGATGTGGGTTCAGTCCCTGGTCAGGGCGTGTACAAGAGGTAACCGATTAATGTTTTTCTCTCACATCAGTGTTTCTCTCCTTTTTCCTTTCTCTAAATATAAATAAATAAAACCACACACACACACACACACACACACACACACACACACACACACACAACAGAATAAAGTTGACACAAAGTGATATGAATTTCATATTCTGTGGGGGGAAACGATCAGTAGTATGCTTCATATCAGATGGATGATGGCCTGCATTCATTTGGCAAAACAAATTTAAGGACATTTTTGTTTTTAAAAAGTTTTGATCTGATATAAATTTCTTACCCAGTTGATATTAGACTTTTACTGCAGGGCTTTTGGACATTAGATAACTACATATGACATGAGACACTTCAATGCTTCCAGAGTCATTATACTCACTGCTAATGAATTGAAAGTTTAGATCTGTAATGTGGTTCATAAATCAAAGCAACATTTTATACACATTTATGTGATCCATGGTTGTTCATACAGAAATTAACTAAACAGGACTATTCCCATCTTGGGAAAAATATGAATTAGTTTTGCAATTTAAATTACAAAATATCTAAAAAATAATTTGCTATCTTTGGAAGTGCAAGTAATTTGTAAAATGCAGAGGTTATTATTTTAAAAATAGAGGTTTATAGTATATGACCTATAAATAAAACTGTTCTGCAAAATATCCAGTGAGCGGTTGGTCATATTTCACAAGTCACAGATTACTGAGTTTGTGTAACATAATAATATCCTCAGTGATCCTATATTATGGAATGAATTTCTATAAACAATATGAGAAACTTTTCTATTTATTTCTTTTCTCCTATGTAAAAATAAATCTTGTAAAATATCTAGTAGTAATAAATAATCAAAGCTCACAAGGTTACATTATATTCTCTAAGGAGGAAAATTTGAAAATTCCCTTCTCTTCTTTTGGAGAAAGAAATGTACAGGAAACCAGATAATATCAGGAATCTGTTTTAAAAACATACCTTCAGTTACTAACTAGAGTGCCATGAAGTATACTTTCTCTATCCATGCTGTTTTAAGAACTAATACATAAAATAGAAATTTCCAGGTACTCCATGGTTTACATTTTTACCTGATTGTTTTATGCCCACAGTACTTCACCAAGAAAGGCATGTAGAGCACAAAATTAAGAAAGGTCTTTATTAAAGATGTGGTAGAATCCACCATTGAAACTGTTTGGTCCTGGACCACTCTTTGTTGGAAGGTTTATCATTACTCATTCATCCTCTTTACTCTGTTCTGTTCAAATTTTCAGTTTCTTCACGATTCAATCTTCGTAGGTTGTTTCTAGGATTTTATCGATTTCTTCCAGGTTATGCAAGTGTTCGCATGTAATTATTTATATTAGTTTCTTATGATCCTTAATATTTCTGTGTTATCAGTGGTGCATTCTCTTTCTGATTTTATTTAATTGACTCTTCTCTTTTTTTTATATTAGCTAAAGGTTTGCCAATTTTCTTTTATCTTTTCAAAAAACTGGTTCTTAGTTTTGTTGATCTTTTCTTTTGTCTGGTTAGCCTCTATTTATTTATTTTTGCCCTGACTTTTCTTACTTCTTTCTTTCTGCTAACTTTGGGCTTAATTTGCACTTCTTTTTCTGGTTTATTGAGGTGTAAAGTCAAATTGTTTATTTGAAATCTTTTTTTCTTAATGTAGGCATTTATCACTATAAATTTCTTTTCAAAGCTGCTTTTGCTGCATTGAACAAGTTTTGGTGTGTGTTTCCATTTTCATTGTCTCAAGATATTTTTTGGTTTCTTCTTTGATCCATTGGTTGTTTAAGAACATGTTTAATCTTCATGTTTGTGAATTTTCCAGTTTTTCTTCTTACTGATTTCTTTCACTCAGTATACCCATATCAGATCATCATGTTGTACGCTTTAAATGAATTACCATTTTATTTGTCAATTATACCTCAATAAAGCTGGGGGAAAAAACTTCATTTTGCCAGGTGAAAAATATAAATAAAAGAGAAAAAATTTTAACAAAGTTGTTCAGCATCTGAGACTGAAACAAAGGATTTTTTCTTAAGATTTGGTCAATATAAACAAGAAAAACAACAGCAGCAAACACAAACCAAAACCTCCATCAATACCTCTTTCCTCAATTATTCTTATTAATTTAAGTTTTACTAAGTTCAGTATGCTTTAAAGTGCTTTAAATATGCATTTTCATATCAGAAGTCAGTCATCAATTTAAAAAGTTTATTGATAGCTAATTTTCTATGTTTATCATTTTTGACCAATTTAGTATACTATCTTCCTAAAGTTATTCTGGCACATATTTTTAAATGTGTATATGTAACTCCTTTTTGTTTTGAACCAAAAAGATATGTGTTATGTAAATTGTAAATACTCTCACAGTGAGTGGTTTCCTTGAAAGCACTGTGTTTGCGAGTGTGTGTCTGTGTGTCTGTATGTGTCTATACCTGTGTCTGTGTGTACGTGTATATGTGTGTGTCTGCAAGTGTGCTAGAGGGAAGGAGAGAGGAAAGGAAAGAGAGAAAGGAGGAGGAGAAAGTAGTGGAGGAGGAGGAGGAAGAGGACGGAGGTTGAGGGAGATAACACATTCTCTAACTGTTATTAAGCAGAGAATTCAAGTAAGTGAGGCAGTGAAGTGTGTGTTAACTCTTCACTGAGCCCAGCTATCAAGATATAAATTAACGATATTTTGTTAAATTTTAATTGGAGGTTAGTTTTGAAACAAATTTCTGTAGTAATTTTTCTTTCAAGCCCACTAAAGAATGAATATATTGACCTGTTAAATGTGTAGTTTATTCAAAGCTGAATTCTTTAAATATAGAATAATTTTTGGCAAATAACCTTTATTATACCTTGATATAATTCAAATAAAATTTAGCTGATTCTTTAGGAATTAAAATCTTTTCATTTAATCCTCACCCGAGGTCATGCTTGCTGATTTAAGAGAGAGGGGAAGGGAGGGAGAGATAGGAGAGCAACATCGATGTGAGAGAGAAACACCGATCTGTTGCCTCCCTTATATGCCAAACCCACAACCCAGGGCATATGCCCTGACCGGGAATCAAACCTGCGACCTTTCAGTTTATACGATGGTGCTCCCACCAACTGAGCCACACCAGCCAGGGTGAAGTCTTTTTTTCTTATTCTGACTTTTGATTGCATTTCAAAGTATGAGTTTTCACTATTATTATTAGTATTAGTATTATTACTATTACTGTTTCTGACTTGGCTAAAGATTGTTTTGTAAGATCTTATCAAATGAAAAACAACATCAACTTCCTTTATTGAAAAACTGAAGTTATATCTGCACTCAAAATTGTGTTATGGGATCATTCTCTTACTTTAGCAAACATGTTTTTTGTTTGTACTATTAACTGCGTGTCATTTAGACTTGCAGCAAATAAAATGCATGCTTGCGACATACATGTTTATTTTCACTAAAGCCTCATCAGTAAGCTGGAAACATAATAAAGAAAAAAAACCCTCGCCCCTGGATTTCTTCTCCCTTTCAGTATGTAAATACAGCCATCTTTTAGTAATATTTTCCATTTTGGATGTACATCGCCAAGAAGGTAATTTGTGAAAGGTAATTTGTCAGACTTCGTGATTACTTATTTCTTAGACCTATTTGATTTCCACCAAAGTTTTTCTCCCTGATTTTCTTGCTTGAAGGTTTATTTTTGAATCCCTTTTGTATTTACAAATGATGTGCTTGACAGATATGTTACAAGGATTGTTATACATGCAGTAGGGTGTTTTAAAAAATTACTCACTTCACTTATGAGCCAGTTTATTGTCCTTTGTGCAAAGTAACAAGCCATTCTGTCATGGATGAAAGATCTTCATTTGAGTGTTTACAGTGTACAGTTCCTTCATGGCTGAAAGCTTCTAGTGATTTCAATCTTTCTATCACCCATACAAATCCCATATTTAAGTAAAGAGTCTGATTACAATAAAGATTTATTTTTCAATTATTAGTTGCAATAGTGTCTTGATTAAATGTCTCTGTTACCAACAGTGCTCCATCATTTCACGGCCTCCACTCCTCACTCCCTCACCATCCTTTACCCAGCTATCATCAGAAAAATTATTATTGGCAATAAAACATCATCTCAGATTTTTGTACGAACCGGGGCTCTCTTTCAGCTGATTTTAAATTAATTCTTTGATTTTTCACGTATCACTCAAGTTTAAAGACATTATATATGACAGTTATTAATGTCAGTTCTAAATGCAAATGGTTATACTTTCAGATAAATATCTCAGTGAATTTTAAGGTTCATGCTTGGGGCGCTCTATCGTAAATGAATAAGCCAAAATCTTACAATAGAAAACCTACTCCCTGGGAGCGAGCTACTTATATTGACATTTTGGAAGTACTACAGTTCCATTTAGTAAAATGTTAACATAGTAGTTTCACAGCTGGGGAAAATCTGACTCAATGCCTTACGAAGCCAAAGAAACAGATTGAATAATGAAAACTCCTTATTGACAATAGGAAACACCCTGATACATTTTCAATTACAATGTTCCTCTTAATCCAGTATCTCACTGTGTGTTATCACTCTTGCAATTCTCATATTAACCTGCATTAATTGGAGTTGTTCTTGCTCCCATTCTGAGAACCGAGAAATGGAAAATAATTTATTTTTTCAAGGTCACATCTCTATGTTAGAGGTTGGAATAAAAATTTATCGTTGCAGCTGATGTGCAATGTGTATCTTAAACAATTTCTGTCATTATTCTCAGTCAATTCTCCTAACCACTAAATAACCACTTCTGACAAATCAATGAACTTAACTACCAAGTCAAATCTAACACAGGGAAAGCAATAATAATAGATATTTAGTAGGTTTATGGTGCTTGGCACTTTACAAAGTATTTTCACACCCATTATTTCATTTGTTTCTCAGAACAACCTTAGAAGCAGGTGGATGTTTTAACAAGCATGGGATATAAAACTCAGAAAGATTAAAGTACTTGCCCAAAGTCACAGAGCTAGGAAGTAGAAGAGCCAGGATTCTAATGTAGATCTTTTGCCTCCAGACACTGTGATCTTAATACTAAAACACAGCGTCATCCAAGAACTTAGCATTTGTTTCCAGACAAATGACTAAGCACTCTTGTCGGAACTCAAAGATCACTTATCAGATAGTCTTATTTTAGTGAAGCATACCTCATTTACAAAACTATGGGTAGGAGCAAACAAAGTATTCAGGAAACTGATGTGAGAAACTCCATTGTATACGAATATCTGTTCTATCCAGTTTTTATATCCCAATAGCTTCCATATCTGTTATTTAGTTATCTGAGGTGAATATTATTAACCATATTTTATATGAGAAGAAACAGACTAAGAGAGGTTGAATAGCTTACCTCAGATTGCACGATTTGGAATCTGGTGGAGCCAGTATTCAAACCAATATCTGTCTTTCCTCCAAGGCTTTTCCCCTTCCTAAACCATGTAAACAATCAAGAAAAGAGTTATTCTCATGATATGGGAAATCCTTTCTCAATGTATACATGCACATATAAAATCATTCCATTGTATACTTTAAATGTATTACAATTTTATTTGAAAATTATACCTCAATAAAGCTGGAAAAAGTTTTGATATTATATGTTCCCTTGTCTAGGCAGTGTTTATATATTTCACATACAAACGTTTTTGTTAAATGTGTAGCTAACTCTAAATGGGATTTCTCAGACACTTCATAATTCAAGATAAGAGGTATCTGGCAGAGCTTGAGGTTTATAGGGAGGGACTTCATGATAAGCTTGAGATGTATTCATACATTTATTCTACATTTTAGAATAAATGTGAAAAAACTTTGTTGAGTGTTTGTGTCAAATGCTCTGCTGGGCTCTCAGGATAGAGAGATGTTTAAATCATGGCTCCTTCCCTTAAAAAGCTAATAGAAAAATTATTCATTCATTTATTAATGGAGCATCTAATAGAAAGAGGGGCACAAAGAAAATGAGGTGTATACTTTTCTTCTTCAATAGTCAATCATTCATGAAATAGAAGGGACTTACTTTCTGGAAATCTCTAACTATTTTAGCTTTTCATTTTTAAAGTTCCACGTCAATTTTAAAATATCTGTTATAGTAGAATCACTTTTCAAATGTTCCCAAAGAACAACATTATTTTCACTTATTCATGCTGCATAATAAATGTATGTTGAAAGTCACCATCTGCCCCGGTTTTGCTTAGTGATATAGTGTTGTCAAGACTGTTAATTACCAAGGTCAGAAGGGTTTGAGGATATTTGAACTTCAATGTGACACCTTGGACCAATTTACACATTGCAGAAAATATAATTGTGTCTACAATAATATATGTATGTGGCCGTTTTAACTTGTCCCGATAATCTCTATTTATCCGGTCAAACAAACACAATGCTCTGTGAAATTGCCTACCTTCATGTCCTGAGTTTTGTAAATCAATGAGTCAATAGCTCAGAGGGGATGAAATTAATCCATAATGAAAGCACCAGACTGAAAAACACCAATAAATGTCACCTGTGTCCCTCTTTCTGTATAAAATTTGAATCTTAGATCTCTGTTTTGTTGGCAGAGATTGTGAAATCAGATAATTCTTATCTTTATATGCTTCCAGGAATAATACTTTTATTAGTATGAGAATTTCAAGACACAGTAAGTAAACCTTATGACATTCTATCTTTTCTTTACCATTGCTGGTGTCAATGTGTCGATAAAAGTTGGAACGTCTGAACCTCCTAATCCTCAAATGCTTATAAAGTGACATATTTTATTTACACTTCTAAATGCATATTAAATTCTTTTCTTCTGTGAACATCAATATTTTTCTGCTCAGTGGATGAATATTGAGTAGGGCAACTTGCCAGCTCTCCACTGGAGAACTGGGATCTGGCATCCCCTCCACTTTCAAAACACACTCGAGCAAGGCTCCTTGTTCACATAGGGCTCACATTAAAAAGCAAACTCAAAATATCTTCAAACAACATGAGACACCCTGCTTTATGTACTTAAAGAAGGTCAGCAGCCTTTCTCATGCCAAGGAAAGCATATGATTTAAATTTCAGAACATGATTTCATCTCAAACTTGCAAAAATGTTTTTATTTGACTGGAAAGTTAAAGAAGAAAGGAGAGTTGTTGCTGTTTGCATCTGTTAACTCAATACGTTCAGTGACATTTCTCTAACAACTACAAATTGTTGCATTCTCCATGGTCTGCAATGTAATTTTTGAAAAGTTATTAGTCTTTCAAAATAGCATTTTGTACTTTTGTGATAAAATAGCTTTCCTACCAACCAAATAAAGAATATTTGAAACTCCACGGTAAATAGCAGTAGGTGGGAAAAAAACCCAACTTTATGAATATACACAAGAACAGCATGTTTAAGCTCTTAATTTTATTACTGTAAATTTATTTTGATTTGTCTCTGGAACACAGCAGGAACAGAAGAAGGAGATTGCATGCAAGAGAACAAAAATAGCTCATTTAAGTGCATAAGTTTCTGTAGATGTAAATTAAGCTCTCCATAGTTTCAAAGTTTAGAGTTTTAAAGTAAATTATTAGCTCTCTCTCTCGTTACCAATGACATGTTTCCATGTATTACCTTGTTTTTATTCTTTCTACTCTTGGACATGCCAATTCGTACAAAGAAAAAAGAGACCGAACCATATTTTTAAAACTTGAAAGTTCTTGTCTAATTCCTTTTGTGTGAACCAGTACTCTATATGTAGTCCAAAAAAGAGGCAGTGTGTTCCAGTATCCTTTTTCTCCTTTTAAATGTTCTTTTCTGTTATTTTTAATAAAAATTATATATGAAATCTACAACGTGATCATTAAATATATGTATACATAAGGAAATATTGCTGCTGTATTCAGTGTAGCATTATTCCCAATAGCCAACATATGGAAACAACCTAAGTGTCTGTCAGTGGAGATTTTATATATATCTTTTTATATATATCTTTATATATATATATATATATAATGGAAATTTTATATATATATAAATGTATATATATATGGTTATTATTCATACTGTAAAAATAACCTTTTCATTTGTGACAACACTGATAAACTTGGAGGACATTACACAAACTAAAAAAAGCCAAACACAGAAAGAAAAATACTACATTATCTCACTTATATGTGGAATCTTAAAAAACAATCAAATACAGAGCAGCAGAGATTATAACAGTGGTTACCAAGGGCAGGGAGGTGGGGGAAATGAGCTGTTTGTCAAAGGATACTCCACAAAAAGATCTTTGAAGTGATTAGTATAGAGCTGTCAGGCTAATTGCCTAGGGAGGTTTTTTTTTTTAAATAACAAAATGACTTTAGATATTTCTACCCACCAGATTGAAAAGTTAAAATCATATTGAATCATTAGTATCATTGTTCACATTTATTGAATGCCTAAGTCTGTGCAGTGCACTAAAATCCACTCTAGTCAAATATAATGTCAAGCTGATTTGAATGCAATTTTCTTGGAATTTTTAACCAGTTGTTTGACATAATATGAACATGACCCAAGTTCTGGAAGTTCAAACTTCCAAGTCTCCTTTTATTTATTCTTCGTGATTTGTTGTCCCATTAGTAATTTTTCTAGAACATTTTGAATATGAAAAAATAGAATATTTACCTTCAAGTTTCCCTACATGCATAGAAAATGCTTTTCCAAATCGTGTCAACTCCCTTTATTTCCACTATTACTTGGGTACGCTAAGGGTATCTGCCTTCAAAAAGCAATGATGCTGAAGACAGTTATTTTAGTAAGCTAAACAGTTTTCCTTGCCAAGATAAAGAAATGGTTAATGAGAACATCTGGGTGAGATGAATTATAATCAGCACTTAGTCCTTTTCTCGATGCTCTAACATCCATCCAACTACAGTGTTATCTGCTACCAACTTTCTAAAGAATGCTAGAGAAGCTTACTGCCTTCCATGAAGTATTTAGGAAATATTAATACAATTTTTAGCACTATTAAATAACAAATTCTAAAGTCAAATATAAGTAACCAAAGAATACAAAGATTTTTGACTTGTGGCTGCTATTATGAAGAAATCAAAAGATAAATACCTTTCAAAAAATGTTTGCAAGTCATGAGGATGCACTTCTTCCATCTTAAATCCATCTGTTCATTATTGAGTCAATTTAGAAATCCCCCTCCTCACCTTTCTTGTCTTTTCCTTTTAAATTCCTTATCTCTGTCAATTCTTAAGCTCAAAATTTTGTAGTCACTTGACTAATTCTTCTTTAAGAGACATTTATTTGTGTTTTTCAGCCTGGTGTTTTTATTATGGATTAATTCCATCCCTTCTGAGCTATTGACTCATTGATTTACAAAACTCAGGACATGAAGGCAGGTAATTCTTCTATATCTCTTACACCTGGACAATACAAAAGCCTTGGTAGTATTTAGGCATGTTTGTCCCATAAATTTCATTCCCAGAGAAAATTTGTCATTCTAAAACACTATTCCCCTGCGACTGGATTATTATACCTAATTGTCTCTACTGCCTGTTTTCTCCTTGATTAAGCTCACCCAGTAAACCATGGCTAATCTAATTTCCTTTCAATGATATACCCATCGTATCACTCATCTTCTCAGAAGCCTATGGTATTTCCGCATTTACCATTACTATTCTGCATGATTTCTAAGGTCCTGTATAATTGGAAGACCCTTAGCTTAGTTGTTCAAGTCAATTTCCCACTTTTCTGTTACGTGATTATTCTGTTTCCCTCAGGCTATTTTTTACACCACGCTGTTCAAGCTAACCAAAGAAACTTGGAAGTTCAAGAAGGTCATATCTCTTCCACAAATGCTCTCTATCCCACAGTCTGTAGTGAGTAATTTCCTTCGAGAATCTCCTATAAGACATTTTATGATTCCTTTATCACTCCTTATACTGGCACTTAATTTTATAGTCATGAATGTTTTAAATTATTTTAAATGTTAAATTATTTTCATCATATCTTCCTAACCAAAGTAGAAACTCTTTGAAAGCACAGGCCTTTGTAATTTTTTGCATATGCTCTACAGAACCTAGCATATTATTACACACTTAATAGATTCTCAGTGAGTATCTGTTGATAAAGAGACTGTCAATATTTCTTGATAAGAAGAGTTAGAGTTAAACCTCATTTCTGAATTTTCTAACTTGCTGCCACCAGACCATGCACCCAGTAAAGGAGAACACTTGTCCTTTACACTTTCTTTTGTCATGTAATTTAACAAGAGAACAAGTCATTCCTCATTTTACATACCCTGACCATTTATAAACTTTACCAAAATTGAGTTAATAACCTATGCTTTATTAAAACATATTTTGGCAATTTTGTGATTCTGTATACCATGCACTTTGATACTTATCCATTTTCACTATGGTAGTTGACATTTCTATAGCACGTAGATCAGGCACGTGCTTATTTATCTTTTCAGTGTTACAAGTGTGGCCTCCACATTCTGAAATACATGATTTACAACGATTTATAGTATACTTGTATTTTTCAGTTACAGTTTTTTTTTGTGTGTGTGTAAGATGTTATTTATTTCTTTTTAGAGAGAGGGGGAGTGAGGGAGAAAGGGAGGGGAAGAAATGTCAATGTGAGAAAGAAACATCCAACGGTTAACTCCTGTTTGGGGACAGGACCCACAACCCAGGCATCTGTCCTGACCAGGAATCAAACTGGTGACCCTTCTCTTTGCAGGATGGTGCCCAACAAACAGAGCAGCACTGGTCAGGGCTTCACTTACAGTCTTAATCACAGGCTTGCAGAGTAGGGAAGAGCCTTAAAGTTTATCTAATTCAAATGACCCAATGCTAGAATCTCTTATATGACATTTATTCATTTGTTGAACACATCTTCACTAAATTCCTCATATGTGCTAGTCACTCAAACAGATAATATTTGACTACATGTGGTGACATGCAGCTCACAGCTGTGTGAAGCCACCCACTCTACCTCAGAATGCCCTGTTGGAGAGGTCTCCTTTGTGTCTCACTGGAATCTGCTCTCTGTAACTTCCTTTGTCTTATTTTAGTTATCATTTTGGAAACCATGGACGACATAAAAAAAATTCTAGTATCTGTCCTGGAAGGTAAGCCATTAGTATTTAAAGTAACTCTCATGCTACCCTACAATAATATTTCTCTTCTCTCTGTCATGCCACTTCAACTCCTTCCATGGTTTCCAAAAGGATATGGTTCCCAGTCTCCTCACCATCCTGCTTGTGCTACCCCAAAACGTTCCAGTGTTATTCATATTAAGCTTATTTGATCTAATGACCATAATTTGCAACAATTCCTTCACTGAAATTAAATTCATAGATAATGAAACCTACCTACACACCTCATGAATAAAAATCAATAATTCTTGAACTTCAATAGAAATGATAAATGTAATGAAATAAATTTATAATAGAATAAAATATTTTGCAATGTGTAAGGTACAACCAAATTTTAAGACAAAAAAACACCCCCTCAGGTTTTCAAAGTGTCCCCTGGGAAATAGCACCCACCCCAGAAATGCACTGATAACCCTCCCAATAATGCACTCTTCTAGACAGTCTAAAACTCTTTAAAATAAGGTGGGCAATTTTAAATGTAGCATTTCACATACAATCTAACCTACTTATAAAGAATAAAATTATCTCTCACTTCATTTTATGTATTGTATCTATTACAGCCTAATATTAAAAGACCTTTCTTATTCACTCTTTGGGTGTACTATTAAAGTCTTCTAAGTGTGAAGCCATGTTGCTTCCCTTTTGTATTTAAATATTTAAAATATGCAAATACAGCACATATTCCCATTAAATGCAGCCATGCTAGTTTTGAAACATTGCCCCAATCTACTAATATTTTTGAATCATGTTTGTTACACATATTATTCATTCTGCTTCCCAGTTTAATTCCATCTATAAATTTGATAAGTATTTCTTTTATGTCTTTATAGAAAAGAAGACTTGGAAAGAGAGAACGACTTAGTGAACCTTTAGGCAATGTACTGAGAATATATAGCTCAGTGAAGACAATATCGCTAACTGTTTAAGAATACCCACTCTAGAGTCACAGGGCTGGGTGCAAATCCAAGCTTTCCTAATTTATTGGCCGTGTGAATTTAGAAAACTTCATGCCTCAGTTTCCTCATTAGCCAAGGAGATTGAGTACAATATTTCCATAGAGTTGATTTTAAAAACTAGGATAATGTACTGTGGGCCTGGTGCTTGGTAAATGCTCAGTAAATGTTTTAATGGTTTAAGAGCTCAAGTCATGAACTTGATGCTAAGTTGAGTCTGTAGCCCAGTCATTGTTCTGCTAGAATCAACTCTTTGCACACCTGGAAAACATTTTTTCCTTCGTGTATAAACTGTTTTGTGGAACAAATTACCCCAAAACCTACTAGCTTAAAACAACATACATTTATTATCTCTTGATTATTAAATCAGGAAAATCTGGGCACAAGTTACCTGGATTTATATGGTTCGGGGCCTTTCATCAGACTGCAGTCACGGTGTCCGCCAGGGCTATGGTCTCACCTCACAGTCCGTCTGGGGCAGGGGAAGGGCAATCCACTGTCAAGCTCACTCATGTGGCTGCAGGCAGGCTGACATCAGCTCCTTACCATGTGGGTCTTTCCACAAGGCGGCTCACAAAATGACAGCTGGCTTCTCACAGAGTGAACCAGAGAGAAAAAGAGACAAAGGGAGATCAAGATGGATGTCACAGTCTTTTGAAAATTACTCACAGAAGTGACATCCCATCATCTTTGCCATGTTCTATTGGTTAGAATCAAGTCATTACTTGGTATGGAAAGTACAAGACAGGGATCATCAGGGACCATCTTAAGGGCTGTCCAGTACACCTATCAAGATGCTCACAGGGCAAGATAGGAAGACTTCGAAACACCCAGATTTTGGTAGCTTTCCAAACCACTCAATGGCCAAAAACTAGAGCTGGAGAATATTGACTTACCTGGTCCCATCTTTATGACTTACTCATCTCTTTTTTCGGTACTGGCAAAGACCTAGAAAAGAATACTGTGGTGGACAGATTGTGATGGGGAAAGGGCGCTGGCCTGGGTTGGAATCTCATCACTGACACTTATTAGCTATTTCACTTAACGAAATGTCAGTGTCTTCAGTTTGAAAATTGAAAGAATGTCCTCTATCACACAGATTTCTTGTGAAGAATGGATATATGTAAAACCTGTGGTGCAACATAAATTATCAAAAAATGGAGGCTATTATAATTAAATTTATATGTATACATTGTTACATGAAAATATATGTCAACAACATTTTTTTAGCTTTAAAAATATATGTGATGTACCCACAGGTCCTGGCAACATTCCTGATACATACTCATTATCCATATAAGTGTTTAGTGAATATGTTTGGCCTCTTCTCCTGGTCATTTCATTAAGTCTCTTTGTCACACTAGAATGCCAATTCATTGAAAGGAAAGACTTTATGTCTCATTAATCTTTGTATTTCCTACTACCTAATTCCTTTATAACACATCACAGGCATTTAATAAATCCTTGTTGAATAAATGCAACCATTAATCATTAACAATCATCATTGCAATCTAACTTATCACTGTAGCATTTTGCCCACTTTTCTCCTTTTTTTTTCACAAGGATATCTGTGAGCAATTCAAATGCATGTTCCATAATAGGTCTCTTTAGTTAAAGGACATAATGTAAAGTGATTATTTCTTATTTAAATTATATACCAAAGAATAGTATGATAAAGCCTACCTGAAGCAAATTAGGATATGAGCAAAGTCAATATTCTGTGTTTAACCATTTTCTCTCCCTTCTATCACTCATTTTTCATGTTCTTTTCCACTAGGCAATCTTTGATCTTATTAATCTTGATGATAAAAAGTCAACAATAATGCACTGGAATGGGCCAAAGTAGGTTTGCAGTTGTTCATATGGAAAAATATATAATACAAGAATAAATAATAATACAAGAATAAACCTTGCTTCATGTACTCACAACTGTATACCTACTTTGCAACTGCTATATATTTATGTATTTATATTTCAAGAGTCCTATTGGGAGTGAAACCCCTGAAATGATTCTCTACTGGTGGTATTTTTAATATTATGGCACCTAAAGTGGGGGAACATGTAAAAATATTGGGGTTTTCTGCTTTGTCCATTAAATCTCAACATTTCCTACTGTACATTAGTCTATGATAATTATAACTCTGGGGTTTCTAACTAATGGTGATTTTTTTCTGTTGTGGGATCACAGGTAATAACCTATTTATATATTTTATATGCCTTCTTTCCATAATTGAAGTAGATTTTAAGAATAAAAAATTTTTAAAGTCTAAATCAGGATCAAGAAAGAAAAAAAGGAGAAAAGTTGATATAGTTGGTATGATTAAGTATCATATTTGTCTTTGTGCTTCCTAGCTGTCAAGGGGGAAAACAAGCAAATTAGTTTTTACCGTATACTTACCAGATGCTATGTGTGAAGAACTTTGCTAGGTGCTTTGACATCACAACTATCTTCACAACAATCATAATAAGTAGGTATTAGAATCCTCATTTTACAGATGAAGTTACTGAGGTTGGAAAAACTATCTTGCCCAGTGTCACAGAACTACAACCTAACTGGAGCCAAGATTCAAATCAAGGACTCTCTGACTTTGTAGCCAGTACTCTTAAATAGTTGTCAGGGTCAGAAAGGATAAAATGTAGTAATTCCACAGAGATAAAGGCTTTTTGGCATTAGATTATAAAATTAATTTTCTGTATGACATTGTATAAAGGGGACATTGAGCGATATGATGAACAGTGACCTTCATAATAGATTTACAATAAATGCAGAAGGGATATCCATATAGCTGTTTGGCTATTTTTAATGATCTTTGATAACTGCCTAAAGCATAACATTAAAGTGCAAGTTAGTGAAACTGATTCAGCAAATACTAAGCTAATATGATCCTATGATACAGTCTTCTGGTGGCATAAGGTGATTCAAAAATAAAATTGAAAGTACATGAATCAGCCTTCAGAATTTAAACTATTATATTTTATTAGCAAGGATTTAGATAGTAGCTGAATTCATTTGTCCATTCACTCAGCAAATGTGCCTGAGCCATCTATATGCCAGGCACTGCGCTAGGTTCTGGGGCTCCAAATGAATTTTTTAAAACGTTTCTATTTCAAAGGGGCTTGCAGTTATTTTAGAATTAGACAAGCCACTGACTACAATGAAATAAGGTAATTACAATATGAAGAATGTTCATATTGTACAGAAGAAGACTCCCTTAAACCTATCTGGAAGAGTCAAAGAAGTTATCATAGTGGAGGTAAAGTTTGAGGTGAGAGTTGAGGGATGAGGGATGAGTAAAACCTTCCCAGGCAGTCAAGGGGATGGTGGACAATCTGCACAGATAAGATGCATTGAGTTTATATTCCCTGAGGATGTCTGAAGGGGCGGTATTATATAGTGCTCGCTATGGGTGGGTGCATAGGTTAGAAAATCCAGACACTAATAATAGCTATTATTTACTAAGCATTTGTTTGTACACAACTATAAAGATTTTAAAAGTTCACTTTTCAGTGGGTAAAGGGAGGCAATGAGAGGCCAAGTAAATTGCCTAAGCCATATCATTCTTTAAAAGGGCCATGTTGCCAACTACTGTGCTAATTTAATATGATAAGGCTGCTATCTTAAGAAAATTGAAAAGCTTGACCACTGTGCATCCAGATCACAGGCATCCTACTTTCTCACAGAGGTAATATGTGGGGATGCTTTAAGGCAAAATGAGGCTTTGTGTGGGATGCACATTTAGACTGATTCTGGTGTATCTGGACAAGTGTTCCCTTCAGACACCTAAGTTTGAACAAAGTGTGACATAGATGCAGGTGACCTAGAAAAATGATGAAAACAATAATTAATAGGCACTTTTCATGACGGAAGAAAACGTGAAATTTGATACAGAGCAAAAGTTTCCCACTGTTTTACTATAATTCATTGGTTGCAAAATGTTTCTCACCCTGACTATGAAAGTAACAAAATGAGTTCTGTGATGCTAGAAGCAATTTTGAGCTGACTAGTTGAGTTTTGAAAGATTAATGCAAAACGATGGTTTAGTATTTTACCTTAATGTTGATACATTCTTAGTAGTAATTTTTTAATAAGGCTACTCTAGTTCTTGACAGTAAAAGCATGCCATTGATATATCCATAAACACTAAACTTTTTGTACACGGCATCTGCACTGGGAGATCAAATGTGTCTACAAGTGATATTAAACCATTAAGTTCAGTGTTAACACAATGACAGCTGAGATATAGCCCTCTTTGATATCATTTGAAAAAGTGATCTTTCAAAGGACTATAGCAATCTCCCATGATTATTAGGTGGTATTAAAATGCCCATTTAAGGTCAGTAATGTAGAGGTTCTACTGGAAACTTCTATTACCCTGTCAAGGCTGATTCTTGGAGCTATGGTGATCAGCCACACCTGGAAACAACCTTATGTCACTTTGAGCAGTTGTCTCCACAGCTGAAAGACAACACAGTAATATTTGCATTACTGTCAGTAATGTCAGTAAAGTATTCTACTTTCAGTCTAATTGTATAATGCTTTCTAGGACTATCACATAAATTGATCCAGAGTTTTGCAGGAACAGAGGTTTAACCTTTTGGAAAAAAATAGAGTGGATTATACTTTCAATAAATCCAGAGAAAGTTACAACTGAAGCAACTTCAGAGTAAACAATTTTAAAGACCCTAAAATGTCAGGTAACGAGGGATCTTTCCTCCAAGATCTATTAAGTTAGAGGTGGTTGATCAAATAGTGAGAAGGATTGGGTTCTGATGTACCAGTTAAACAGAGATTCTGTGTCTCTAAAAATTCACTCAGCATTCTTCAACAATTATTGAGTATTTCTATGGTATGCTAGACACTGGAGATACAGTAGAGAGCACAGTGGATATTACCTCTGCCCTCAAGGAGTTTTTGTTCAATCCTTTATTAGATATAGACATGAAGCAGTCACAGAAATAACTATGCATTTCACTTGTGGTAAATGCCACGAAATACAGTTAAGGAGGTCTCCATGTATAATAGATCTGACCTAGTCAAGGGATCAAGGAGGGTTTCCCTAAGAGAGTGACACTTTACCTAAAATCTGGATAAGGAGTTAATAAGGTAAAGACTCTTTGTGGGGATGGGCGGTAAAGATGAGAAGACACACAAGTACAAAGCAAACCAGGCAGAGAGAACAGCTTGTAAAAAAGGATCTAAGGTGTGATGTTATGTAATAATATTGAGGAAATTTAAAAGAAGCTGTTTATACAGAACAAAACAAGTAATAAGAAGAAGGCAGAAATGTGGTTGGAGAATGTTGGTCATACCATTGAGGGCCTTGTAGGCTATGTTAAGGGTTGTGATCTTTATCCCAAGCCCATAGGAAAATAATAGTTAATTTAAGTCATTGTAGTGACATGGCCATATTTGCATTTTGAAAACATCACTGTCTGCAGTGTGGTGAACTGAATGGGAGAGGGCAAGAGTAGTTACAGGAAAATTAGTTAGGAGGCTCTTGCAGGTGTTAAGACAAAACAGTGGCATAGAAAAGGGTGGTAACAGTGGAGATGGTGAGAATTTAATGGATTTGAAAGATGTTAGAAGATGGATATTAGACCAGAAAATAAGGAAGCATTATGTGTCAAGGATCAAGGATCATGCTTAGGACTTTTGTTTACACAGATTGATGGATGGTGGTGCTATTCATTAAGATAGGAAACAACAAATAATTTTGCCTGGGAGTTGAAATCAAAATCTTGAGTTTATACATGCTGAATTTGAAGTTCTATTTTGATATGCAAAATGTCAAATAGGAACTTGGACATGTGGATTTAGGATGGAGTTTAAAAACCATCAGGAGGCATGGGCATTTATGGTACAGTTGAAGCTAGCTGTAAGTCAGTATCTAAGTTAGGGGAAGTAATAACTGGATATCTACATCCAGTTAAGATATTACAGAGCCTGGGACAGAATAAAAATAATGCAAGAGCAAAACATACAAATGTAGACAAGATGCCAAAATATTTTTAAGGACAACCTTGCTTTACATCTATATACAATATATCAAAAGTGATAATGTAATCCTATTTCTGAAGACAGGTGCCTTTATACCTGAAACTCTGATCCAATCTATAAAATTTGTACTTGGAAGATCAACGAACTTTGCAGGCATAATCTCACTCATGTCTTCCTTTATGTGTCTGCCTGATATTACACCATGATCCAAATACTTTTTTTAGTTGCTTCTGTCCAACTTAACTACTATGAACAGGTGGTCAATGTCCAAGCCAAAAGGGACTGCAGAACAGACCTAAGGGGGAAGGAGGATCTCCCTGTCTCTGCCAAACATTCCCATCAACCGTCAAGTTCACTATCTAATTGCAGCAAAAGGTCTCCCAGGATTGCACCAAGTACACATTTGTTTGTTCGACAGACAATTGTCCTGACTCCTTCTAGACTCATACTTGATCACATTTAAGCTTTGCATTATATTTAAGTAGGGATTTTAAGAAGGATGGTTGATTACTGTCCAGGGGATAGTGAAACCCCCGGAGAAAGCTATCCCGGGGATGTGTCCCCATGAAGCCGCCTGGGGATCCTGGAGCCTTGGCCCCGGTGAGTCTCCATCCCTCGCCACCCGCCCCCCCTCCAACCCCTCCCACTCAGGCGTGTGCTACCAGGCACCCCACCCCCGGTCCCCGCCCGGCTCCTCCCGCTGCCTCCGCCCCCTCTTTAACTGCCTCCCGCGTGGTCCTCGTCCCACACCGACTGCGCTCCTGCCTTGCCGCGGGTCGCACTTCCCGCCCTTGCCTAGAACACCGCCCCGGTCCCTGCAGCCCACGCCACAGCTCTCTGCTTTCTCCGATCCGCGTTTCTCCCCAGCCAGCCGCTCTCGCCTCCGTAGCCTCCGCCGCCGCTCCTGGGACTCCACAGGCTCCGCGCCCTCGATCGCCCCCTACTCCTGGCCCTTGGGAGCCCGCGCTCCCGGCTGACGAGGAGGCGCCACCGTCCCCGCCGCCGCCACGGCCAACACGGGTGCCACACACCGCCACCGCCACCGGCGCCGCCACCGGCACCGCCGCCGCCGCGCCGCCGCCGTCACCGCCACCACTCGCCCGCCGCCCACCATGGCCGTGCAGCAAACAGGTAGCAGGAAGCGGAAAGAGCCCGCCATCGAGGGGGCCGCCGCGAGCTCGTCGTCGCAGGGCTTGCTGGCAGCGGACGGCGAGGGCCATCAGCAGCCCAAGAGGCAGAAGCGGCCGGCGACGCGGCGCTCGCTGGTGCACTACCTGAAGGGCCGCGAGGTGAGCGCGCGGGGCCGCGAGGGGCTCCCGGGCTTCGAGGGCGAGCTGCGCGGCTACGCGGTGCAGAAGCTGCCAGGGCTGCTGCGAGAGCGCGAGCTGGCCCTGGGCACCCTCAACAAGGTGTTCGCGTCGCAGTGGCTGGACGCCAGGCATGTGGTGTGCGGCACCAAGTGCAACACGCTCTTCGTGGTGGACGTGCAGTCGGGCCAGATCACGCGCATCCCGCTCATGCGGGACCGGGGACCCGAGCTGCCCCCGCCCCAGCCGAGCTGCGGCATCCACGCCATCGAGCTGAATCCCTCCAAGACGTTGCTGGCCACTGGGGGCGAGAACCCCAACAGCCTAGCTGTCTACCAGCTGCCCACCCTGGACCCTGTGTGCCTGGGCGACCGCCACGGCCACAGGGACTGGATCTTCGCCATCGCCTGGATGAGTGACACAGTGGCTGTGAGCGGGTCCCGCGACGGCACTTTGGCCCTGTGGAGAATGGACCCCGACGTGGTCAATGGCAGCGTCGCCTGGCACAACGACGCGGGGCTCCCGGTGTACGCCCACATCTGTCCGAAGGACGTAGAGACTATCCCCAGGTCCAGCACCAACCCCAGTAACCGAAAGGTGCGGGCCCTGGCCTTCAGTGGCAAGAACCAGGAGCTGGGAGCAGTGTCCCTGGATGGCTACTTTCACCTGTGGAAAGCCAGGAACAACCTGTCCAGGCTGCTGTCTATCAGGCTGCCCTACTGCCGAGAGAACGTGTGCCTGACCTACTGCGACGAGTTGTCCTTGTATGCTGCGGGCTCCCAGTCCCACGTGTCCTTTCTGGATCCGCGCCAGCGTCAGCAGAGCATTCGACCACTGTGCTCCCGAGAGGGCGGCACTGGCGTGCGCTCGCTGAGCTTCTACCGGCACATAGTCACAGTGGGCACCGGGCACGGCTCCCTGCTCTTCTATGACACCCGTGCCCAGAAGTTCCTGGAGGAGAGGGCCTCGGCCAGCCAGGACTCCTCCCTGGGGACCTCAGGGAGGAAGCTCAGGCTCACCTGCGGCAGAGGCTGGCTCAACCATGATGACCTGTGGGTGAACTACTTCGGTGGCATGAACGAGTTGCCCAACGCGCTCTACACCCACTGCTACAACTGGCCTGAGATGAAGCTCTTTGTGGCAGGGGGGCCTCTCCCTTCAGGCCTCCACGGGAACTACGCAGGCCTCTGGAGCTAAGGGTGGCCACTGTGTTCTCCAAGTGCCCAGATTTTCCTTCTAGTCTCCTCTCATTTTCCTTCATATCACCATCTTTTTTGCCTTCTCTTACAAAGAATTTTGGCTAATTCTTGTGTTCTTTCTTTGAGTAATTCACATATTCTCTTTCTCTGGGCTTGTACAGTCATGGCTCTCCTTACGATTCAGTGCTTTAGTTTTTACCAGTATGTCAACAGTATGTTCAGGTCTAATACACATTTTTGATGTATGTTATTTCAGGAAAGTGTGTGCTAAAAAGTATCCTTTGGGTTGGTCTGAAGAACTACCCATAATATAACAGGGCAGGTTTATAGCCCTGCTCCAGTTAGAAAATGGCATTTCAAGTTCTAGATTACCACCATTTGGGGTGTTACATTTGGATGTTGGAAACTCAAGTGTTTGTTGTTTGTATATTGTTGGAGCATAAAGTACTTTAAAAATATGTTCTCTTAGTTTAGAAATCTTATGATGGTGTTCATCCTTTTAATCATAATTTTGATTATTCTATAGAAGTTTAGCATCAATACCCCCACGCTCTCATTCTTCTTATTTCAAGCTGCTATATTATGGCCTGCTTTCATGGGTAGTATCTATACCACGGATTTTCAGAGCTAATCAAAACTGGCCTATATGTGGCAGGACAATCAGGGAGGTCTTTTTGGGGGTAAACATTTCTTTGAAATCCAGGTAACATTATCCAGGCAGCCATTTACAGAGAAAGGCTGGCTGTTGTACTCAATATAGTTGTTGCTGACAGGTTTTTTTTTATTGTATACATGAATAATTCTTTTATCTCGATTGAGTTTGTGATGTATTGCAGAAAAAAATAAACGTGTTCAGCATTTTAGCAATTAAGTGCCACGCTTAAGTTTTTGAATGCTTAAATATACATTTTACTTTTTCTTAATTGTCCTACGAATATATTTATCAAAGTCAAAATTTTCCAGGAAAGAAAACTGAAGCTGAAACGTCAGCTATGCATACATTACTTTGTACATCTGGTTTTGAAAAGCAAACTTATGCTACTAACATGGGTTAAAAGATTAACATCTTGAATACATCTAAATGTACTTGCTTATAGGTGTCATCTTGTGTTCTTAAGATGACTTAACCAACTTTTCCACTTACACAAATGTACATGTTGTGCTTATAACTACATACATATACTAACTACATGTTTGTGTATGTGTATGTTATTTCCTATGTGAGAAAATTATGAATATATACAATTTTATGCAGATATTTTTAATATTTTAAACTGGAGCTATCAAGACTTCCCACTTGCTGTTTTGTTTTTGTATTTTAATTTAAATTAGGTAATATATGCACATAACCAAGAAAATCATACTGTATAAAAGTTGAACAGTGAAAAGTAAGTCTGAAACCCTGGGATCCCTGATCTGCCCATCGATTACAAGCAGTACATTAGCGTGTACATCTATTTAGAGATAGTCTATGCATATACAAGTGTATATGTATATAAGATTGGTATACAAATGATAGCACATATCTGTGCCTTTTTTATCACAATCTTAGAGATTATTTCTTATACATACTGAATTCCTCTTAATTGTATAGTAATCCCCCATATGGTTGAAACATAGTTTATTTATCCATTACACCTTTGATGAGTATTTATATCGGTTCTTATTTTCTGTTACTATAAAGTATCCCATAGTAATTACTTAGACACATACGTCTTTGTGCACATGTGTAAGTATATCTGCAGGATAAATTCCTAGAAATGGAATTGCTGGGTCAGTTTTATATTTAATAGCCATTGCCAAATTAACCTCGAAAGAGGTCCTACCAACTTAACCTTCCATAAAAATGCTGGCATGCCATCTTCACCACACCCTTGCCAACGGTGTGTCATCAAATTCTATGCTCTTTGCCAATGCAGTGCCCACTTGATCATGTCCTTTCTTTTAAAGCCACAGTGGCTGAGTTAGATTTGTAGTCAAAGAACCAAACAGGTTTCGAAACAAGATCAAAAATATGAGGAAATGAGGGTAAGCAATAAAAACGCCATCAAGCCAAAGGCAGAGAACACCATATTACAGACTCACACAACTGGAGATAGATTCCAAAGGACTGCATTCCTTAGATACTTAGGTAGACCTAGCAGGCTTTCCTGGTTTATTGCACCCTGGATTCATTTATATCCAATGCATCAGGTGTCAGTGAAGAAAATCCAAGAAGGAGTTGAGAGCCTGAACAAGCATATCTGAGGTAAATGTGTGGAGAGGGATGCAGTCTAGAAAAAAGAGGAAAAAGTAAAATATAAACAGTATTTGGTATATCATGTGAAGGGTGAAGAAAGCCAAAGAGTTTAGGTGGAGTCTAAGACTCTGGATTGAATGTAAATGAATAGTGGCAACAAATGAATATAGGGAGCATAGGTATAGAGGATCCATGTGGAGAGTAACCCACTCAACTGAGCACATGTTGTATTTGGGTGACCTGTGCGACATCAGGAGAACGTGTCCAGTGAAGTGTTGGCTGTATATCCCAGAACGCTGGGACAAGTGAGTAGTATTAAATGCTGGGACACTCACCTTTTAGGGACAAGCACAATAGAAAAGTCTACTAAGGATCCTAAAATAAATGGGAAAAAAAGGGGGAGATACAAAATAGAAAAGTCTTATTTTACCCAAATTCTGTGACCTCATCAGCCTAACACTACAAAATTTTAACACTAAAATTACAGTCATTTTGGAGTCTCCATTCCAGTTCCAAAGGACCGTTTTTCTCCCAGATATCTCCCACAAACATTCCTCTAGGGCCTTGCATCAGTCCACTAATTAAGCTTTTTTCATTGGTTAAATGCTGGCACCTTCTTAGAGAACAAAAAGTCAGACCTTAGCCAGAGAGCAGGACTTCACAGGTAGTAATCTCTGGATCTCCAGCCTGCTGGTCTGAGATATCTCCAGAATTCCCAACACCCTGCTGGCACCCACATTGCCAGCAGCCTCACAGAGGTGAAGGATCCCCTCACTGACCTCACTGGCAGCTGCTCCTGGCTTGTGTTTGAGCTCCCGCCTCAGTGCCACAGGTGCTGGTCTCTGCCAATTTTCCCAGGCTGCCAAAGGACAAAGGAAATATTCACTGGAGGATGCTTCTTTCTTCAGCCTCCCAATCACAAAAGCACAGTGCGAAGAATTAGAAACAAGAGAGAAGAAATATATACAGGCACAGAGTTATTAGGCAGACAAATGCACAATCTGGTTGAAAAAATTATTAAGTTATTTATTGGAATTTATACCCCCAAAAAAGGCTAACTGAAAAGATACAAATAACTGAACTTTCCAGGAAGCAACAAGAAATCAGAATAGACCATTAACCCTACAAAATTGTGAATGTTTTTAAATCCGCCCTTTGCTCCAAGAAAATCACACATAATCAAATAATTATTAACATATAATAGGCATGTTAGGCTTGACCGTCTCACAAATAAATTATTTCACATTGTCAAGAAATATTTAATTTCTAACTGCTTCAGAGCATAAAGAGAAAAGTTTACTCTTATGAGGCCAGCATAATTTTCATAACAAACCTGACTAAAATTGCACAAAATGAAATCAGTTTTACATATATAAATGAGTTAAACTTATACTATTAAAACACTGGATATAATCCATCAGTGTATGAAGAGGAAACTATATGAATGTGAAGAAAAGCTAGTTTCTTGAATGCAGAGTGATCGGTATTGAGAAACTTATTATTGCAATGTATCATATTAACAGGATAATTGAGAAGACACATGCCCATGTTAATAAATTCCAATAAATAATTTAGGAAAACCCTACTACAATTTTGATCAAATCCTTAGTAAGTAGGAGGAAATATACTCTTCATATGGTGAGTATGTGTGCACTTGTGTGTGTCTGTATTGTGTTGTGCTTCACACCTGAATCAGAATCTTCTTTAATGGTACAACATTAGATGAATTCTTATGACAGTAAGGAACAAAACAAGGTTCCAAAGAGCACCACTAGTATTTAAAGTTATCGTGAAAATTCTAGATATAGCAAATAGAAAGAATCACAACTAATAAAGGTATAAATATTGGGAAAGCAAAAGCAGTTATTTAAAAATGGTAAGGAAACAACTGAAAAATATGTGAGAAACAAATAATGTTGTAAGATATTAAGTTTTAAAATCAATATATAAATAATCAATACTTTTCTATTTTCTCAAATTTGTTCATTCAGTAAGTATTTCTTGAATGCTTACCATATATCAGGCACTGTTGTGTACCAATACAGGAGCCAGAGATACTATGGTGAACAAAACAAGAAAGCCATGCCCTGATAAGGGTTGTGGTCCCTTGAATATGAAAGAGAAAATAAACATATAAACTAGTAAATGTATAGTATGTCAGATGGTTATCGATACCAGTAAATAAAATAAATCAGGGTAAGAGAGAATATGGGATAAGAATTCCAGGGGAGATAAAATTTATTTTATTATTTTTATGAGCTATAATTGAGCTATAACATTATATTAGTTTTAGGTGTACAACATAATGATTTGATATGTGTATACCAAACTGTGCAATGATCACCACGATAAGTCTAGTCAACATCCACTACCACACATAGTTACAGATTTTTGTCTTATGACGAGAACATTTAAGGTTTGATTTCTTAGCAACGTTCAAATAAGTGCTACAGTATTATTAACTATAGTAGTAACCACGCTGGAAGTTTGTACATTTTGACCTGCTGTATCCATTTTGCAGTTCCCTGCCACCCCCACCAATCTTTTTTCTGTATCTATGACTTTCTGGTGTTTTTTTAAAGATTCCACATATACGCGAAATCATATGGTATTTGTCTTTTTCTGCATGACTTACTTCACTTAGTATAATGCCCTCAAGGTCCAGCTATGTTGTCACAAATGGTAGGATTTCCGTCTTTTTATGGCTGGATAATATTTCACTTGTATATATAGACCACTGGTTTTTGGCCAGGCAATTGTATACTTCATTGTCATAGTCTATACACTTGGCTGTTCACCCACTAGACAGTATATTTACTGACATTAATCAAATACTGTATAACAGCACTTTGCTAAGCAGTGGGCTTCAATGGTGAACAAGATACAATCTGAACCCTGAGCTAGGAAATTGCATAATTTTTTTAAAACTTCCAAAAATCTTTATTTTAAAAAACGTACAAGAATAGATTTATATATTAAATCAAAGCAATCCTTTTCATCACGGTTTCTGAAATCAAATAATTAGGTTAACAAAATAATTTGACCTATCAGGCTACACTTTTTTTCCAAAGTAGCTGTTTGTTTCATGGATTTCATCTTTAATTTTTTTTTTAATGTTTTCAATTACAACTTATATTCAATACTGTTCTGTATTAATTTCAGGCATACAAAAAATGTGGTTAGAAAATCATTTACTTTATAAAGTAGTCCCCCAATGTTTCAAGTACCGACCGGACCCCATTCACAGTTATCACGATATTATTGACTATATTCTCTACACTGTAATCTACATCCCTGTGACTATTCTGTAACTGCCAATTTGTACTGCTTAATCCGGTCACCTTTTCCACACAGCCCCATAAGCCCCCTCCTTTCTGACAACTGTCAGCCTGCTCTCTGTATCTATGTCTGTTTCTGTTTTCTTTGTTCATTTATTTTGTTCATTAGATTCCACATACCAGCGAGATCATATGGTATTTGTCTTTCTCTGTCTGATTTGTTTCAATTAGCATAATACCCTCAGGTCTATTCATGTTGTTGCAAATGACAGGATTTCCTTCTTTTTTATAGCTGAGTAATACTTCTTTTGTGTCTATAGACCACATTTCATTTTTCACTCATCTACCAATAGACACTTAGCTTGATTCAATGCCGTGGCTATTTTAAATAATGCTGTGATGAACATAGGGGCACAGATATCTTTTCAAGATAGTATTATCATCTCCTTTGGATAAATAACCAGAAATGGAATTGCTGGATTATATAGCAGTTCATTTTTTTTTTGAGGAAACTCCTTAATGCACCAATTTACAATCCCACCAACAGTGTAAAAGGGTTCCCTTTTCTTCTCATCCCTGCTAACATTTGTTACTCTTATCTTTTTGATAATAGGTATTCTAACAAAAGTGAAGAGATATCTTAATGTGGTTCTGATTTGCATTGACATGATAATTAGTGATGTTGAGCACTTTTTCATGTACTAGTTGGTCATCTGTATGTCTTTGGGAAAATATCTGTTCAGATTCTCTGTGCATTTTTTTAAAAATTTATTTATTTATTTTTAGACAGTGGGGAAGGGGAGAAAGAGAGGGAGAGAAACATCAATGTGTGGTTGCCTCTCATGCACCCTATACTAGGGACCTGGCCTGCATCCCGGGCATGTGCCCTGACTGGGAATCGAACTGGCAACCCTTTAGTTCACAGGCTGGTACTCAATCCACTGAGCCACATCAGCCAGGGTTCTCTGTTCATTTTTTAATAGGATCCTTTTTTCTTTCTTTCTTTCTTCTTCTTCTTCTTCTTCTTTTTTTTTTTTTTTTGCTATTGAGTTGCATCAGTTCTTTATGTATTTTTGGATACCTACCCTTTATTAGATATATAAATTTTCAAATATTTTCCCTCATTCTATAGCCTGGCTTTTTTTTAATTTTCTTTGTGCTGTGCAGAAGATTTTTCATTTGATATAGTCCCTTTAATCCATTTTGAATAGATTTTTGTGTATGGTGTAAGATTACGGTCCAGTTTTATTTTTTTGCATGTTTTCCCAACCCCATTTATTGAAGAGATTGTCTTTTCCCCATTGTATATTCTTGGCTCCTTTATCATAAATTAAATGCATGGGGAGAGCAACAGGAAAAAATATCAGACAACTGTACTTGATCAAAAATAAAAAATTAATTAATTGCATATATATGCATATATGTATATATATGTTTATTTCTAGCTTTTCTATTCTATTCCACAAGAGAATAGGAGATGAAAATTCTAGGGAGATGCAATTTTAAATAAAATTATTAGGTAAGGACTGGTGAATAAGTTGCCATTTGAGCTGAGATTTGAAGGAAGTGATGAAGTAAGCCATGCAGCTCTATCAGAGCAGGGGATTTCCAGGAGAAGGGAAAAGCTATATCTGAGGTGGAACCACGCTTGAAGTGTTAGAGAAGCAGAGAGGAGACCAGTGTGCTTGGAGCAGCATGTGTTAAGGAAGGAATGGAGTCAGAGAGGTAATGGAGGACAACAGCATGCTAAAATATGCAAGCAACCATAAGAACCTGGCACTTTACTCTGAATGAGTTAAAAAACCAGGGAGGGTTTTGAACATGGGATTTATGTTTCAGAAGGAACCCTGGATGCTGTGTAGATAATATACTATAGAGTTTAGTGGGGGAAAAACTGAAGAGGAAAGAATCAGTAGGCTACTGGCATAATCCAGATTAAAGGTGATCCACAAAATCATCGTTTTATGGTTAGATGTTTTATAACCAAATATCACATATGGCCATGCTGTATACGCAAAACTAATCAATTATTAAAAATCAATGGAGCTTCTGGTTCAAAATGACAGACATCTCCTTCTAAGAATCTTATAGAAATGACAGTAAAGAATATTTAAATTAAATAACTCCATGTTAGTTTTATAAATAAGAAAGGATGCCATTATCAGATCATATACATTGACAATGTTCTGGAAAACAGAAAATAGTATCTATAGATACTTTCGAAGAGATCTTGTGGGGCTAAAACCAGGAGCCCTTAATGCTGTGACCTATTTTAAATTGTTTTTTTAGATTTTATTTATTTTATTTTACTTTTGGAGAGAGGGGAAGGGAAAAAGACAGAGAGAGAGAAACATCAATGTGTGGTAGCTTCTCACACACCCACTACTGGGGGCCTGGCCCACAGCCCAGGCATATGCCCTGACTGGGGAATCGAACCAGCGATCCTTTGGTTCACAGACCAACTCCTAATCCACTGAGCTACACCAGTTGTGGCCTGTTTTAAGTTCTTCATAGGATGTAATAGACAGTCAATAGTGTTTTTTTTTTCTAAAAAGATATAAGAAAAATAAAGAAAATAGATAGGATTATTTTAACAAAGCTGAGCAGAGTCACTACAAGCATAAGATACAACGATGAGAATGCTGACATTTTAATGGGAGACAGTCTTCACAGAGAATCTAGCCTAAAGGTCCCAAGCTATACTTTTGCATACATCCAGAGCAGGAGTTGATATCTAAAGTGGCAAGCACAGTTTTGGAGGACTGTCCGTGTAGGTTCTTGACCCTTCTCCAAGTAATGGAATTCCATATGGTTGTTAAAGTTCTGGAGATGGTTCTTCATGTACTGATATGGATCAATATTTTTCACTTTGATCATGTTAGGTGAAATTAGCAAGCGGCAAACTAGAGACACATCGTAATTCTATTTTTTGTTTAAAAACAGAAAGAGGAAAATGAGAGGAGGAAGTGTACAGTATATAGAAAAATATATACAAAAAGGTTAACTGTGTATCTCTAAGAGATTGTGTAATAGGATAATTTATTCATATTTTATGTATTTACATAATGCTTGAACAGTCTATGTTAACATGCATTTCTTTAGTAAACAGAAGGGGAAAAAAAACAATGAAGACATTTTTAAAGGCCTGGTTGGAGTGGTAAGGAGAAAAAGGCAAGGATCATTGGTGCTCAATGAAGCGAGAAGCTAAAATAAGCTAAAGATGAGAAAATTCATTTCTATGTAACATGGAAGTTCATGGAGGCCTTTTGCCAGAACAATTGCAATAGTGACCAACTGCATTCTCTCCAAGAAAGGATAAAGAATTCAGTGTGTCTCAAAGTTGACTATGTAACCTTTTGTCTCACTAACTCCTAACAGAATTGTGGTTTTCTATTTCATTCTCGTCTTCTCAAATTCCTCAATTTTGGACAAGAAGCATGAGGATTAGAGGCACTAATTCACCATGTCTATAGAATAGCAACTTAAGTGTTCCTGATTCACATGAAGAATGGAGAAGATATGAATCAGAGCCTTATCCAGTTCAAGAATCCATGTTGTTCTTTAACCTTTTCTAATATACATATGTGTGTGTAATGAATGATA
>PVJD01010397.1:0-53989 GCA_004026545.1 Mormoops blainvillei
CAAAGAAAAATAAATTTTGAGTAAACTCAATATGGAATCTAAATATAGAAATAAATATATCATACATTAGAAAAAAAGAGAGACAATCTTCTCAACTTTACAGTATGGAAGATTATTAACCAATATACAAAATCATAAAGCTATAAAAGAAAAAATCAAAAGATTTGCCCACAAAAAATAAAAATCTGTGTACAGTGACAAACGTACATAGAAAAACATAGAATTAATTATTATAATTAACCAAAATAAGAAAAAAAAGAAGAAGAAACACAATATTCAAATAAATATTTAAAAACAAACTCAGTTCCACTGGTAAACACAGACATAAAAAGAGAGTAGAACTTCTCTTTAAAAACAAGTAAACTGAGAAAAATTAAAAGTGTTAACAATGTCTAACCTTTGTAAATAAATTGGAATAACCATAACTGTCAATATTTTAAAAATATACATTAATTCAGCAATTCTATTTATAAGAATTTATTCAACAGATATTTGCACATGTGTACAAAGACATGTGAAATGATAATCCCTGCATTACTGGTTTAAAAACACAAACCTACGAGAAAAGGAAAAATAAATTTTGGTATAATTATATACTGAACTACTATACTGTGTTTAAAAATCCAACAGCAACAAAAGCAAATAAGCAAACAACAAAATAAGTAGGTATTTATTTCCTGATTTGGAGAATACTCTAAGCTGAATCATTGTATGAAGAAAAAAAAGCTACAAAGCCATACATACTGTACAGCTCATTTAATTATGATAAAATTGCCTAAGTTACTCTCTCACTCTTCTCCCTCTATACATAAATACATATACACATTTACAAACACATGCAGATATATAAATACACATACAACTATAGTTTTACATATATGTGCATATATTCATAGTGTATATATTTGCATATCTATAAAGATATCATATCTCTAAGAATATATGAGATGACTACAATTTGAAAATATAAAATCTTCAAGGTTATAAAACACAGTATTAACAGTAATTATCTTTGGAAAAGGGCAGATTAGGCAAAGTAAGTTTATCTTTTTCTTCTCTCTCTACATGATTTCATATTGTTTAAACTTTTTACTGTGATGTAGTGATTAGAGAAATAAATAAAACAAGATACTATTATTTCACCAATTAGATTAACAAAAATTGAACAAAGAACTGATAGTACAAAAACTGGCAGGGGTTGTGGAAAATACAGTCCCCTCAAGAGATCTGAGCCAAGCTCATTTTTGAATCCAAGCCCTGGATGCAGGAGTTGGTAGGGTCAGAGAGAGTGAGACGAGGAGATTGGGTAAAGGTGTGTTTAACACACCTTAAACATTAGTAATATTTTTAAAACTCAAAGGTTTATGATTTGTTTTACAGGTCAAAAGGTAATAGCTTGTTTCGAAGACCAAATCTAAATAGTTCTGCATCACAAAAAACTTTAAACAAGTGTCCACGTGATAGCAGCAGGCATCTTAGATTGAAAATATGTATTTGAGAATGGGCAGAAAGATAGAGCCAGTAAAGACAAATCAGTAAGAACAAGATTTGATAAAAGAGGGTCTACTCATAAAAGCAAATTTTAGGATTCACGTTTTGATCATACCACTTTTTTATGTTTTCCACACTTAAAGTTATTTTAGGATATGAATAATTCATGCCTGGAAATATTCCAATAAAATATTTCATAAACATTTGAGTATGTTAGTGTTATTATGCTTTATAAATAACTGGAAAATATGACACTGCCTTTTAAACTCATTATGTATTTTCTTATAAAAGTTAAAATAAAGTCATTGAAAATATATAATGTTATTAACCAGTTACCTCGATACATTTTTAAAGAATAAATGAAATAAAAAGAAATTAAACAAGACAAACAATCCAATAAAAAATAGGCAGAGGACCTGAATAGACACTTCTCCGAGGAGGACATACAGAGGGCCAATAGACATATGAAAGGATGCTCAACATCACTAACGATCAGAGAGATGCAAATTAAAACCACAATGAGATATCACCTCACACCTGTCAGAATGGCCATCATTAATAAATCAACAAACAAGTGCTGGCGAGGATGTGGAGAAAAGGGAACCTTACAACACTGTTGCTGGGAAGGCAGATTGGTGCAGCCACTGTGAAAACCTGTATGGAATTTCCTCAGAAAATTAAAAATGGAGATGCTTTATGACCCAGTGATTCCACTGCTGGGAATATACCCTAAGAATCTTGAAATACCAATTCAAAAGAACTCATGCACCCTGATGTTTATAGCAGTGCTATTTACAACTGCCAAGTGTTAGAAACAGACCAAGCACCCATCAGTAGATGAATGGTTTAAAAAACTGTGGTTCATCTATGCAATGGAATGTTATACAGCAGAAATAAAGAAGGAATTCCTACCTTTTGTGACAGCATGGTTGGAACTGGAAACTATTATGTGAAATAAGCCAGTTGGTGAAAGACAAGTGCCATTTGATATCACTGATAAGAGGAATCTAATGAACAAAATAAACTAATGGGCAAAACAGAACCAGAGACATGGAAACAGGGGTCAGACTAAAGCTGCCAGAGGAAAGACAGTGGGGGAGAATGGTGGAAAGAGGGGGAAGAGGTAGTGAAAGAACATTTATGAATTGATCCATGGACATGGACAACGGGGTGGGTTTGGACTGTGGGAGCAAGGGGGCTTAACAGAGAAGGGAAAGGAAGAAAAATTCGGACAACTGTAATAGAATAAATGAGAATAATAAAAAAATAGCAAAAAATGTTTGATTAAAATAAAGGAACCCACAAAGCACTGCTCTTAAAGTTTTATATGACTCTTATATGTCATAGCATTTTTGCTTGTGTTTAGTATATATGAATTTTATATAATTGTTATATCTTTGTATATAGTTATTGTTGTATATGTAGTCTATGTTGTAACCATGTTTCATATGATTATATAGCTATTTCTCCATTTAACAGATATTAGTTGGCTTCATCTATATACTGAAGGTGTAATTGATAAACAAAATAGGATCTTTGAGGAACTCCCAATTTCATAAGAAAAGCAGTTTAAGAGATCATTACAATTCATTGTTCTAACTTGTGTAAACACATATGGGAACACCAGAAGAGGCACCTTCCCCACTTGTGAGTTAAAGTAGAAACCTCAGAGGAGGATGTGGATTTAAACTAAGAGGAAAAGTCAAGAGAGGGTCAGTTTACTGGAAGGCAAAGGATGTTACAGGAAGAAGGAATGCAATATATACAAAGAGACTAGGGCTACAACAAAGAGAATAGAATATGGTGTATTCAGTAAACTAGAAGTGAGTCTTTTGATGCTCCTGTAGTTAAGAAGGTTGTGGAGAGTGGTATGTATCTGAAAATACAATGCACACCAACTGGGGCAACTCTTAAACTTGTTCCTTCTCCTGTGTTCCTCATTTTGGAGTCTAGATTGGTAATCTAGAAATCTAACTTGTTATCCCACCAAGCTAGAAACCAAGGGCCTTTCTTAATCTTTCCATCTCTTCCTCCTTTATTGTCCCTGTAGTTCCACCCTTGTGCATCTAATCAGCTGTTAAACCTGTCAGTACTTTCAGTTGTGTGGTCCCACCCAGACCTCCTCACACTCTACCTCCAACTATCTTGTTAGTTACTACCCTGGCTCAAGTCTACCCTCAAAACTAATGTCCCATTACTCTTCCTTACACATTTTCCAAATTAATTTTCCATTTCCTATATGCAGTGGCACTCAAACCAGAAGGAACAATAAATTGGTACAATGCTGCCTACACATCTTTTCTGTTTCATTTCTTCATTTTCTGTTGCTTCTCTCTTTAGCCCTTCCTTGACTGATTCATCTTTCCATCTTATTTACCTTCAGTTCAAAAATACTTTCATGAGCCCACCAATTCTGGGTTATCTATTCTTTCTATATCTCCTCAAACCCTCCCACTCAGGTCATCACGTGGTAGTTAATTCTCACTTAAGTCAGCTATCTTTGGAAGCTAATACAAATAGAGAACTTTTGTTAAATGCTTCCTATGTGCACAGCACAGAGCTAAGGCATTTACATTATCTTAATGCAACACATTTGCAAGGAAAGCACTATTTTTGCCTTTATTTTCAAGGGTCATAGCATTGATTCCAGCTGTAGTGAACTGAACAGCAGAGTCATAACACGGTTGTGCAGAAACACAGCATTGTTTTTGATTTTTTAAAGCTAAATTGACTCTGCTTTTGAATCCTCGATTTTATTAGGCATGGGGTGGGGGGCGGGCAGGGGAGAGATGAAGCACACTAAATGAAACAAACAAACAGATCAACAAATCCTCCAAACGAAAAGAGTCAAAAACCATCTTAATCCCTTTCCCCCAACCATGGGCTTCAGAAACCCAAAGATCTTACATGGACATCCAGGACCTCAGCGATTACCTGGAGAACGATAGATACATGGTGCACAACGTCACAAAAGAACAGATATTGAGAACAATATCACGGGCTGATAACGGCATACTCGAAGCATTCCTCTGCTCGCCACCCGCTGACGTGTATTACGTCATTCCCCCCCTGGGTATAATCACAATGTATCTTCAGTAAAGAAAGAAGCCGGCAAGCTTGGAATAAAGAAGGCTTTGGGCATATATAATCTGGCTAATTTAGAAGATACCAATGGATATCTTCTAAATGGGGCTGAGTATATAGTAACAATGAGAATGGCGTTGCTCTCTTTGGACCTGATCATGAAGAGACGTGATAAAGCAGACAGGAGAATGCCTTACACAATGTGAATCAAAGGAGGCCAAGAAGTCTAGACTGGTAGCTAAATCTTCTGAATCTGAAATCCTGGGTGGTAAATCGGGCGTGCAGGATGAGAGGAGCAAGTCCGAGCATTCAAGCGGTGGCTTAGCCTGCAGCTCTTCCAGACTAGCTCTGAAAGGATTTACGACCAATAAGCTTCAGGAACGGAGTGGAGCTACAGATGATGCATTTGGGACAGTGTGCTGGAGGAGCAGGCAACTTCTCTGGAGAACTTGTGTTTGGTCAGTGGACAAGGCTGCTTTCAACAGGATCAAAACCCGTACTTGTTAATTGACTTGAGTGAAAATTTGAAACCAGGGGAAAACCTTAATCTTGCCTATTAGAAGTAATTCAGTTATTGACAGTTTACCCAGAGACTTGCAGGTTAACTAGGTCCCTTTTTACAAAATGCTCCAACCTGTAGAGTTCCACCTTGCCCTGCTTCTCACTCCTTCAGCTCTCTTGTTTTCTTCTGGTTGACGAGAAGCTTCTGTAATATCCCTGCAGTGGGAAAGGGGCCCCTGCTGGTTTCTGCCTTGGCTTTTCGTCATCACCAAGCTGGCTCTCTGTGTGCTGGTGTCCTCCTTCTCTGGGCCCTGCGTAACTCATTGTCTCTTCTGGTGAGAGGTCATGATCTGAAGTCTCTTCTTGCTCACCCAGCTGCAGAGTGGCTTTTATCGTCTCTGAGAATTTGAGTTACTTCTACCAATCCCATTATCTTGGATCTCTAAACATTCTGGTTTATTTCCTTTGCCCACCTGGCCACCCCTTCCCCTGACATTTCAACACTGAGAAACTGCAGTGCTGAGGTCCTCTCAGAGACCCTCACCCATGTCCTCATCTCTCCATTCACTCCAGCACTGATGGGCCGCGGCAGAGAGGTGGGGTTGAGGACTGGAATGGAGGGCAGGGCAGAAAGGACACTTAGGTCCTGCTCACCTTATTCAAGCTGCTGGGGGGCGCTCTGGGCTTTCCAGTCTCGGGAGCAAATTAATTTCACTTATTTTCTAGCTTCTTTGATACTGGGTTTTCTTATGTTTTCAGTATAAAAAGTCCAAAGTAAATCCAAGAGGTAACTCAACATTTTCAATAAAATGGATCTTTTCAAAGATAGGACATGGAGGTAGTCGTGAGTTTGGGGATTTGTTAAGGTCTCGGTCATATCCATTGTGAACAACTACTATGTAGTAGTTGATTCAAAGTCACTTTTGACATGGATCATCTTTGTCATTTTTGTTTACATTTTCTTAAAGTTACAGATAATGGAAGATATCATGAGCGCTTTATGACTGAGGTTTAATACTTTATGAGGGTGCCAGTTTGGAGTTTGAAATCTGAAAGCTCTCTTGACATTATCCTGAGGTCTTTATTGTCTTCTTGGTCAGTCTCAAGTTGAATTCTACCTTCATTTCCCCTCTTCCTTTCTCCCTTTTCTCACCGCTGAGAAATTAGGACCAAAAATTCAATAAAAGAAACACTTACCTAACAAGAGACTTTTTCACGTAGATGTCATCTTCTAATGAAGAATTATTGCACTAAATATATTATCATAATGAGAGTAGAACTAGTTTGAAGATAAAATGACTCTGACAGTTATTTCTTTTCCACATTTTTTCCTCCAAGAACAGAAAATATCAAGTCAGCTAGGCTCTTAGCCTATAGCGAACAGAAAGAACAAGGAAGATCATAAACAATGTAGTCCAAGGAAAATTCCTATTGAGCTATTATTGCACATGCCATTACTGAAATATTAGTCTGATAAGGAATCCACAAAAAGATATTATTTCACTAAAATTTAAAAAAATTTTAAAAATTCCATCAAATATTTAAAATTATCTTTTTTTGGAAGGAGATTAAATAGTAATATTGCTCTTATTATAAATTTTGAAAATTCAGGAAGAACTATAATCAACATATTAGCCTTGAAGGTTGCACTGTAAATGTTTAAATGAACATAATAAAGAACAAATGATCATATACAGCTAGTTAGTAACTATTCTCAATTTTGTAGGCAAAGGTATTTCAGTACTCATAGATTTGTAGCTCCTTAGTGGCAAATAGCCCCTGGCATATAGAAGTATTTTCATATAAACTTCAATAGCTGTATACTATAAATCTGTGGAAAGTTAGTTTAGCAAGAAGACATGAGCTAGGGTACATTTTCCTAATTTTCCTTCTGTTTCTCATGAACAATCTACTTTGCGAAGATGGATTAAATGGCTCAGTGTCTCAAAGGACATGGGGAACTGACAGAGTTGGGCGTAGAGTAGAATCAAGTGGAACCTGGCAGGAAAAATAGTCCCCAACCAACTGCTGTTCTGAAATACTGCCTGATCTAAGAGTAGATTGGCCTTCCTAGACTTCTAAAAATGTGATTCCCATGGTATATGAATAACAGAATGTGCTCTGGCTACAGCCTGATAGGGTTGGATCCTGATTCAACATCTGATTCTGTGACCTTTGAGCAAGTAAGTTACCTTCTTTCAGTTCCTCAGTTTCCCTCTCTGCAACATGTAACAAATAAAACATCATTTTCACATAGTATGGTTTTGTATGAATTTAATAATCAAATCCATGCCATATGTTTTGCCCATTACGTTGTATATCATAAGTACACTGTAAACATTAATGAAGTATTTGCACATCACCGAATATTTATAAACCTAAGAACTATGCACACACCCTCTATATAACTTGGTAGTTTAAAGACTGATAGAGCTCCAAATAGATACACATTCAAAGTCAAACCATAGAATGTGAAACTTTTTTTCTAATAACTTAAGTATTTGTTACGTGGGTATCTTCAGAATTTTATCAGGGATTTTGAAGAGCTATAGACACTGATAAGTCCATCACTTACTCAATTGCACGAACATTCCTTTATCTTCCTTAAAGCTCTGATCTGCAGTAGTAAGTAAAAATATTCCCTTCTTTCTCTCTTTAATCTACATGCAAACTGCTTACATGAAAGGGAGACTAGAGTTCTGCTCTTTTGAATTTAACAAATGAAAAGGGAATCTTTCTAATTTTATTTTATTCAATGGACCATAGTTTTTCAGTGTGTGTGTGTGTGTGTGTGTGTGTGTGTGTGTATAATATCATCACATAAGACTCACATTAACTTCAAAGTGGATGAAACACAATGGTGCACAAAGTGGTAAGACACAATTCCAAGTCATAATGAAGTATTATCTGAAGCAGTGCTGAAGCAGATGTATTGGGAGAGGAAACAGTAGCAGCATACCAAGGGCTGAGCTGTTGAAGTCAGGCCCGGGTCACTGAGCCTTAACGAGATCATGCTGAAGGCTGACCAGAAACGCAGGCTGGCGGGGTTGGGGGGAGCACATGGTACAAAAATCACTGGAACCACTGCTGTTAACTAAAGGACAAATTGTACATGTGACTTGTTGGCAGAGAGGGCTGGTCATACATAAATCTTTGCAGTTTCAGGGAGCTGGGAATGTTGGGAAATGACCAAGGCTCACATCATGGTATAATGTAACCAGAGCCAATAAATGAATGTGGGACCCTGGAAGGGGGTCTGAGCCCACCACTCCTGGTTTGCATGGGGATTTTACTCCAGTTCCTGCTAGAGGTGTGCCTTCCCCAAACTCTGTTCATCTGTATCTTAGCAACGTTAGAACCACAGACTTGTTTGGATAGAGCCTGGGGAAGAAAGATTTTTCACCTCTGGGTAGAGGAGTGTCTGAGAAGCACTGAGGTTTCTACTCTAATTCATATCCCTATTGTTCCAGGTTCCATAGCCTGGGGGTGGAGTGCTGGGAGGAAGGGCGTCCTCATACAGGCTCAGGGTGGAGTTGAGAGTCTAGTATTCCAAATATCACTCTATGGAGATCTCTTCAGTTTTGAGATTCCCTGGAGTTGCAGGTCCTGAGCTTGGCCCTCCGGTAGGAACTGCAGACGGCTGTCGGCTGAGCTGAGAGAAGAGCAGTGACTGCAAGAAAAGGGGCGTGGGACGAGTGAAAGGATCAACACCCATTATTTTTAAGCCTCCCTGGACTTCTTTTGTGACTGCAATATTTAACTTATAACAGAGTACAAAACAAGATGTAGAAGGTAAATACAGCTTTGGGGGAAAAAGCACATTTTATTGTCCACCACACGGTGTTCTTTCTCGTGGTTAACAGAGAAGTTACACCAGAGAATTACCCGCTGCCCGCTGCCTTTGCTGACGAGTTGTTAAGGGAGCTGATTAATGGAGAAAATATGGTTTTGGCATAACAATCAAGATGGGCTCTTTAGACAAAGCAGGATTTGTCTACTTTACCCAATGCCCATTCAAGATGGACAAGTCGACATTTTGAAAATGGAAAACAGATGTTTCATACAAAGCTTTAAAAGTGTCACGTACAGATGAAGGACCCTGGTTACTCAGATGAATTGGATCCAAGAAGGGAATGTGGAGAAATATGGCATTTTATCCAGCATAAGTATATTCTAAAATAAACATAGTTTACTTTTGAATAAAGAGAAGTTGCCTTGAATCAGTAAATCAGGATAGAATGGCTTCTGAGACACCCAACAGTCATCACACTAATTTTCTTTCAGCTTTATTGACATATAATTGATAAATAGTATTGTATATGTTTAAGGTGTACAAAGTGATGATCTGGTGTATAATGTGAAATGATTACTACGACATGTTAATTAACAAATCTATCACTGTCATCATACTAATTAATTGTTACACAAAGCAGTTGATTTGTCAGATCATTATCCCATAGTCCCATTTAATAAAGAGACAAAATTTTGAACAAAGTTGTAACTGTATATATTTGTCATTATCATTTACTCAATTGCATCATATTCCACAAACTACATGTGGAATAGTTAATAAACTTACTTTCATTTTCTTAAAGCAAAACAAAAGGGGACCACCTGCAAAAACATGTGTATGTTTTTAAATTTTAAGTAAATACATGTTTTTAACTCTCCATTGCAACAGTGTTCCATTACAATTACCTGAGGGAATTAAAAAAAAAAAAACACTTATGGGGTTTCATTCTTAGATATTATCATTTCATTTGTCTGTGGTAGAGCTGGGACATTGGAATTTTTAAAAAGCTTGTCTGGTTTTATAAAATGTACAACCAGACTGGAAACTCCTGCTTCAATGTAGCTAAGTGGCTACATTATAAATTTTGTGTTCTCCTGTTTACTGGGACGTGCTGCAGATGAAGCCAAGGGCCACTGCCCAGGACTGTTGCCAGTAACTGTTTATATCCTCAATAGTTGTGTGATACAGTGAGTGAGACCACAGGCCCTAGGGTAGAAATGCCCATTTTGGAATCCCAGCTTACCACCTACTATCTATGTGGCCTTAGATAAACTGCTTATACTCTCTGTTCCCCAGTTCCTTTGTGTGTTAATAATAGTATTTACTCTTTGAGTTGGTGTAAAGATTAAATTGAAGAGTACATATAAATGAGTTAATATATATAAAGCCCTCAGGAAAGTGATTTTCATCTGGTGTACCACAAGAGGCACATTGGTGCGCTGCAAAAATTTTTAAAACATGCAATACCTGACTATTTAGTTAAGGGCACTGATGTCTTTTCTCTTAGATTGTCCAATTAAAAAAATAATAACAGCCAACATAACAACAACCATCTGACATGAATGAGTCAAAATTATACCTAGTTTTTGTCAGATAGGAAAAATATATTTTTCGGTGTAGCACAGAATTTTAGTAATGAGTTTATGTGTGTTATGAAGTGAAAAACTTTGAAAATTGCTGCCTTAGAACCATTTTTGAAAGATCATTCATTACAATTGAAAAGACCTTTGCCTCTAAATCTTGCCCTTCCTCTCCCAGTTATAAAGTGGCCAATGAATATAAAGTAAAAACAATCAACGTTTGAAATTATCTTAAATATTTTACAAGTTAATTTCCTGGACATGGATCCTATTGCCAGTTCACTTGGTTTGGCTACTAGCAGAGTAACTTTTTAGGGGAGCAACTAAAATGTACTTGAATTTTAAAGACCAACGGCATTAGACTCAAATTCAGCTTACCTAGGTCCAAATGCTAGCTAACTAATGAGGTTAATGAGGTTCATGAGGTTCATGACAATCATGTTAGAGTTGTTTGAAACTTCTGTCATAAAATAGTTAAGTCAGCACACAGGAACTCGCTAAGTGTTTGAGTGACAGTTGAAGATACTGGGGACATTGAAGAATGAGGGAAAACAGAGCACCTCTAATACATATTCAGATATGGAGTCCAAAAAATTGTGTGATTATATTCAGACTAATAACTAGCAATACTCTCTATGGATATTGTTCTTTCCAAGAATATTTTGGAGCACGGGGAAAAAAACAGAGATTTTAATAATCAAAAACTCAGTTATATAAAAAGCATGTGCTGTCAAAAAAATTGAAATCTTAACAAACCATGTTTTTATTGGATCCATAAATGTTAATCACGACAATGGCACAGATTGCTTGCAGTGTATTTCCCAGTGTCTCTTGCAACTTGGTGTTAGCTAGTGCACAAATGGTGACTCATGCAGGCCTGGTTCATAAGAACCTACCATCAAAGGACCTACCGGTTCCTTTACCTTCTAGTTGTTTGGAATGGAATTAACTCCTAGAATATCTAGAAAACATAAGTTAAAAAATAACTGAGCTACAAATGAAAGACATAACAATAAAGGGAACAATCCAACAAGAAGATATATCCCTAATTAACATTTATGCACCCAACAGAGGTGCATGTAAATATGATGCCAATCTTGACAGACACAAATGGAGAGATCTACAGAAATATAACCATAGTCAGGGATTTTTAACATCCCATTGACTTCATCAGATAGATCATCCAGACAGAAAACCAACAAGTAGACAGCAGCTTTAAATGACCCACTAGATCAAATGGATTTAATTGATATCTTCAGAGCATTTCACCTCAGAGCATCAGGATATATATTCTTTTCAAGTGCACATGGAAAGTTTTCTAGGATAGACCACATATAGGGACACAAAACAAGTCCCAGTATATTTAAGAAGATTGAAATTGTATCAAGCATCTTCTGTGCCCACACCGAGATGGAACTAGAAATCTGTCACAAGAAGAACACTGAAAAACACACAAAGACATGATATCAAAATGACATGCTATTAAACAATGAAGGGGTCAAGAATCAGATCAAGGAAGAAATCAAAAGATACCTTGAAACAAATGAAAATGAGGACACAACCATCCAAAATCTGTGGGACACAGGGAAAGCAATCCTAAGAGGGAAATTCACAGCACTACCGACCTACCTCAAAAAATAAGAAAAAGCTCAAATATACAATCTAACTTCACACTTAAAGGAACTTGAAAAAGAACAACAAATAAAGTCCAATGAGTAGAAAGCAAGAAATAATAAAGATCAGAGCAGAAATAAGAGTCTAAAAAATTCATACAAAATATAAATGAATCCAAGAGCCAATTCTTTGAAAAGATAAACAAGATTAGCCAAACTTTAACCAGAATCATCAGAAAAAGAGAGAGAGAGAGAGAGAGGGAACCCAAGTAAATAAAATCAGAAACGAGAGTGGAGAAATAATGACTGACACCAAAGAGATACAAAGGATTGTAAGAAAATATTATGAATAACTATATGCCAACAAACTGGACAACCAGGATAAAATGAATAAATTCCTAGAAATATACAATCTTCTAAAGCTAAATCAGGAAAAATGAGAGAATTTGAATAGACAGATTGCACCTAGTGAAATTGGAGCAATAATAAAAAAAACTGAAAAATTGAACCAAAGCCCTGGACCAGATGGCTTCACAGGTATATTTTACCAAACATTCTGAGAAGAATTAAAAACTCTCCTCAAACTATTTCATGAAATTCAAAAGGAGCAATGGCTCCCAAACACATTTTACAAGGCCAGCATTATCCTAATTCCAAAACCAGATAAAGACACTACAAAGAAAGAAAATTATAAACCAATATCCCTGATGAACATAGATGCTAAAATCCTCAACAAAATATTAGCTAACTGAATACAGCAATGCATCCAGAAGATCATACATCCTGATCAAGTGGGATTTATTCCAGGAATGCAAATTTGGTACAACATTCTCAAATCAATAACATAATTTACCACATAAACAAAATGAAGAATAAAAACCACACGATTACATCAATAGATGCAGAAAGCACATTTGATAAAATCCAGCACTGAATTATGGTAAAAACTCTTAGGACAGTGGGACTGGAGGAAACATACCTAAACATAATAAAGGCCATATATGACAAACCCACTGCCAGCATCATATCCAATGGGCAAAAACTACAAACATTCCTCTTAATATCAGGAACAATACAGGGATACGCTTTCACCTCTGTTATTCAACATAGTACTGGAAGTCCTGGCCACAACAATCACACAAGAAGAGAAATAAAAGGCATCCAAATTGGAAAGGAAAAAAAATAAAACTCTCATTATTTGCTGATGACATGATACTGTACATAGAGAATCCCAAAGATTCTACCATGAAACTACTAGAACTGATAAATGAATTCAGCAAAGTAGCAGGGTACAAAATTAATATCCAGAAATCAGCTGCATTTTTATATGCCAATAATGAACTAACAGAATGGGAAATGAAGAAAAGAATCCCATTCACTATTGCATTAAAAAGAATAAAATACTTAGGAATAAACCTAACCAAGGATGTAAGAGACCTATACTCAGAAAATTACAAGACACTGAAGAAAGAAATAGGAGAAGACACAAATAAGTGGAAACACATACCGTGTTCATGGATAGGAAGAATTAACATCATTAAAATGTCCACACTACCCAAAGCAATCTGTAGATTTAATGCAATTCCTATCAAGATTCCAATGACATATTTCACAGAACTAGAACAAATATTTCAAAATTTATATGAAACCACAAAAGGCCCCCCATACCAATACTGATCCTGGGAAAGAAGAATAAAAGTGGAGGAATCACACTACAAATATCAAACTATACTATAAGGCCATAACAATCAAAACAGCCTGGTACTGGCATAAAAGCAGATGCATAGATCAATGGAACAGAATAAAATCCCAGAAATAAACCCAATTGGCTATACACAACTGTATAGCCAATTGATATTTGACAGAGGAAATAAGCACATACAATGGGCAAAGATAATCTATTTGATAAGTGGTGTTGGGAAAATTGGAGAGATATGTGCAGAAAAATGAGCTAGATCACCTTCTTACAACACACACAAGAATAAATTCAATGGATGAAAGACAAATGTTAGAAACCATAAAAACCCTAGAAAAAACATAAGCATCAAAATCTTGGTCATTGCTAGTAGCAATATTTTACCTGAGATACTTCTCCAGGCAAGGGAAAGAAAAGAAATGATAAACAAAAGGACTACATCAACTTAAAAAGTTTTTGCACAGCACTGGTAATCATTAACAAAATAAAAAGTCACCCTGCAGAGTGGGAGAACATATCACTGATACATCTGATAAAGGGGAAATGTCTAATATTTATAAAGAACTTAATAGAACTCAACATCAAAACAAACAACCCAATTACAAATGGACAAAGAAAGTGAACAAACATTTATCCAAAGAGGGCATGCAGATGGCCAACAGACATGTGAAAAGATGCTCAACATCACTAATCATCAGAGAAATGCGAATTAAAACCACAATGAGAAACCATCTCACGCCTGTCAGAATGGACATCATCAATGCACGAACAAACAAGTGCTGGTGAGGATGTGGAGAAAAAGGAACCCTTCTGCACTGTTAGTGGGAATGCAGATTAGTGCAGCCACAGTGGAAAAAGGTATGGAGATACCTCAAAAAATTAAAAATGGATCTACCTTTTGACCCTGTGATTCCACTTCTAGAAATATATCCAAAGGAACCCAAAACACTAATTTGAAAGAACATAAGCTCTCCTCTGTTCCTTGTAGCATTATTTACAATCACCAAGATATGGAAGCAGCCCAAGTTTCCATCAGTAGGTAAATGGGTAAAAACAACTATGGGACGTTTACACAGTGGAATACTACTTGACTGTAAAAAAGAAGAAATTTTTGCCCTTTGTGACAGTATGGGTGAACTTGGGAACCTTATGCTAAGTGAAATAAGCCAGGCAGAGAAAGACAAATGCTATATGATTTCACTTATATGTGGAATCTAATGAACAAACTGAACTAACAAGCAAAATTGAGACAGCTTCATAGATGGAGAGCAGATGACAGCTTGCGGGGGTGGGGGTAAGAGGTAGAGAGTTTGGGAAAAAAGGAAAAGGGACTCATGGACATGAACAACAGTGTGGTGATTGCTGGGATTGGGGGGATTCAAGGGGACTAAATGGTAATGGAAAAATATAATTAAGATTAAATAAAAAAGAAGAAAAGAAATCAATCTTGCCAAATTTGGAAATACTCCATATTTCAAACATACCTTTCTCATGGCACTTGCCACTTTGTGCTCTACCATAGATATTTGAATACGTATTTTATATTATTTCTCCTTCTAGATATCACACTCTTAAAGCCTGGGATCATGTGTGATACCTTTTATTATATACCCTAAAATATATTGTTCAATGCTTTGTTAAACATTTTAGAAGCTCCATAATCATTTGTTAAATGAATATGTCAGGACCAGCCATTGTTTTTTATATTAAGGAAGTTAGGGATCATCTAGATGTGCTATAAATTATTTAAATTCTCCCATGTCAATGGTTACCATGTAATTTCAGAACTAGAGTCAGTACAGACTAGAAATAGGAAACTCTTCAATGCTACAGACATTTTGGCAATATTCCTTATTTAAGAGTTAAATAAAATGGGTTTTATTTGTCTTAAGTATGTATTTTTTATAACTTAGTCAAAATTTGACATATTCTTGTAAAAAGTTACTGAGCTTCTAAGTTGTCACTTTTTTGAAAAACCTACATATCAAGATTCCATTTGTTTATTTTTATACTGTATGCAAATCGTGCAGACAACTGAAGGAGAATAAAGAAAATTTGGATGAGTTGTGTTCATGCAGATATAAATGTACTAAGCAGTTATAAACAAATTAGTTATTTAACTCTAACAGTAAATTACATCCTCCTAAAATGCAACTCATAGTTTTATTTCTAGGTATTAGTTTGCATATTTTTCTTTTTTTGTTGTTAGCAGTTCTGAAATTTTGTACTTATAGATCTTAAAATCACCCTTTAATTTACTTTTATTTAAAAAGTGAACATTTGCCAAATACATCTTTTAATTGAAGTCTGAGGATGTAACCAAAACACAAACCACTTAGATTTGTTTGGGATATGTTGTTTTATAGCTATTTTAATATTTAGATATTAGTCCTTGTCATACAATGCTTTACAATGTGAGTTAGCATTTTCCTGTACAAACACATAATTTAGAAATCACTAAGGTTTCAAAATACTACCAAAATCCTAAACAGCACTGTATTTTTTCCTTCCAAGTGCGTGTGTGTGTATATATAGATATAGATGATATAGATAGAGATATAGATATAGATGATATAGATATCTCCTCTGTATTATTAGACATATCTTCATCACTATCACTATATTAGACATTGTGAGAAGGATGACAAGCTCACATATTGGTTCTTGCTCCTTAAGAATACATAATCTGGCGGGAAGATAAGGCAAATTTTCATGTTAATGAAATAACTTCAATGCAGGGTACTAAATAGAGTACCAGTTAAGAACTTAAGCAAAGTCTTAAAGAATGGTCAAAATTTAGATAGGTAGTTAATACATTCTTTACCTCACATAATTACCATAAACATTTGCTTTATAAACATGTATCAAATCATCACATTGTACACTTAAACGTTACACAATATGTCAATTATATCTCAATAAAGCTATACATTTCTTTAGCCTATTAAATCCTATTCATAACACTCCAAAACCCTAACTTTGATCTATCCCTTGAACAGGACAGAGACAACTACTTTTCTGCATTTTGTCACTGTAGACTAGTTTATATTATATATTAATAGAATCATATTAAATATGCCATTTCAGCCTGGATCTTTCATTCAGTATAATAGTTTTGAAATTCATCAATATCGTTACATGTTTCAATATTTCATTTCTTTTTATCACTGAATAGTATTTTATTGTAAAGAATATACTTTTTGTTTACTCATTCTCCTGTTTATGGTATTTGGGTTGTTTTCACTTTGGACCTGTTGTGAATAAAAGTGCAATGAATGTTGTGTATAAGTCTTTGAGTAGACATATGTTTCCATTTCCCTTGAGTAAATAAATATCTAACAGTGGAATGGTTGGGTATATGGTAGATATAATTTAATGTTTAAAAAGTCACTAAACAGTTTTCCATAGTGACTGTAACCATTTTACATTCCTATCAGCAGTGCAGGAGATATCAAGTTGCTCCACATCCTGTCAACACTTGATATTATCAGTCTTTTAAAATTGTAGCCATTCAGGTGAATGTGTAGTAATATCTCACTATGGCTTTGATTTGCATTTTCCTGATGAATTATAGTGTTGAACATTTAAAAACTGAATTAATTTGGAATCCAGTTCATATAATCATGCGAAATGCGAAATTCTAATTTGCAGAATTCCTGTGCCTTTTTAGAAGTCACCTAGTTTGACAGGCAAAAAATAGTTGATAAATTTTGCATGATTTTTGCCCATCCTCTGAATCACTCCCCACTCCCCACTCCAACCAGCTGTTCCTTAGGCTTTGGGCTGCTCTCATTAAAGGTCAGGAATAGGAACTCCTGTAGCAGTACCACAGGGGCATATCTTATCCTGGCTGCTGAAGTAGGTGACATCATGGCAGATCACTTGGGTGGAGGTTCTATGCGCAATGCAGTAGATCAGCAAGGGTGAATGTGACTCTCCGTGCCCTGCCTGCTGGGGAACACAGCGTAGCACCATTAGACCGCTCTACCAGAGTCCCTGTCAAGGAAATCTAAATGAAGGAGCCTGTTCCTGATGGCCCAGGGTGTATCTACTCCAGAAACTGCACTCCTGCAGCTTCTTGGGCAGAACTGTTACCTATCTATGTGACACCAATGCACTTTAGAACTCCAGCTGAGGTTCTTTTGACCAGACTCTTTTCACCTGAAGCTTATAACATAGATCTTTTAAAGTTTCAAGACAGAATTTTCTCACAGAATTTGCCCGCTTAAGGATTTTGAGACCCAAGGAATATTTGGTGGAGTTGGTGAAAGTATATTTTGTATATAAAGTTTTAAGGATAGACTCTGTGCTATGAACACATTGTGAGTAATGAACATGGAAGAAAATGGCACATTTGAATCTTTCAAAAAATGTTTCCAGGATTCCCAAGTGACAAAATTATAGCGGTTGGTATGCAGAAAATGAGGCACCATAACTGATAGGCTTTAAAGCATTCTGAGCTTACCTTCGTGACGTGTGATTGAAAAATGGAGTAGCTTTCCTTTTGATTTTCTTTTCCATCTGTTTTTTACATTTAACTAACCAAAGCTATATCATTTATCCCTCAAAATGGCCTCTTTTTTATTTGACCCATTTTTTTTTTTCCTGAAGGCTGGAGCCCATCCTGTGCGCTGTAAGACTCTACCCTGCATGTCAAACATACCATCAGCTGGTATTAGCAAGGTTAAAGCTTTTTACTTTTGATATTTCTGAGTTAAAATAAGCTAAAAATTCATTTACCACAAAGCTTTTAGCAATGATATGATGGTTAAGACTAAATGATTAGTGCATTAGAATTTATATTTGTTCAGTTTTGTGAGGCCTATATTTTATTAACAAAAATGAAGTTTCATTCATTGTACAAAATAAGTGAATCAGTACACATTAATCACAATTGCTTTGGAAAAGGCTCTGACATATTTTACACAAATAAACAATAGATCCTTTCTTCCAAGAAACATTTCATATAAGAAAAATTGATTTTGTAATTCAAACCAGAAATTGCCCTAAATATTCAGCCTATCTTGATTCATTTTGTTTGCCATTTTATCTGGGCAGTTTCTGTTGACATTTTTCGTGTTTGTAACTTCATAGGCTGTGGTCATTTGTTACCTCGGCATCACCTATCTGCACCAACATTTGTCATTCTTCTGCTGAGTTTGGCTCTGGTTGGGCAATGGGAAGTTAGGGCTAGTGGAATAATGCTGTTTGTTATGTGAAGGTTATCATTAGAGAACAAAATTGTACTTCAAAGACTAAGCACATATGGTTTTGACTATAAAGATGGCAGGTGGATGGGAAGAAAGGTTGATTTCAAATTTATTTCCATGATAGGAGAACCTTCTTGAAAGTCTGAGAAAGATTAATTTCCAATTTGAAATTCCTAATAACTGAAACATGATAAGGTTTTACAACTTCCTGAGGTAAATTTTCTGGATGACCAAACCATCTTCATGTAAATCAATGGAACAGTTTCAAGTAAGTCTCAGAATGATAGAATACTGACAAATGTTTGGTAAGAGAAGCTTTAGAAAGCCAACGCATGTAGAGTGAAATTCATTTGAAAACTTTTAATTAGAGGATTTATAACATTATAGAACTGAAGAATGAATAATTAACTTTTAAATGTGATTCACATAAAATCAAGCAGAGTTTTAAAAATCATTTTCTATTTTAAAAGATGAATTTATTATGTATCCAATTTAATTTGCAATGCTGTGCATCATAGGAAGGTTTTCTTGTGCCCTGGAATACCAAAGCTTCTTTAATAATGATTATATTTGGGTTTTTCTAAAAGCAATTTTTTTCTTCTGTACTTATGATTCTTCCATTAAAGAAGGTATAAAGACTGGACAATCATAAATGAGAATTTTACTTTTGCAATTATCTTACACACATTTGCACATGCAGTATTTTAACATCATTCAGCAATATTTACAATGACAAAAATACAAAAGATCATCTAAAAGTCCATTTATAGGTGACAAAAATAAGTGAAGTTATAAATGAATAATACAGTGCTATATTCTATTCCATATAATGATATAGATCTATACATAATGCAATGTAATATTTTCCAGGATATAGTGATAACTTAAAAAGCAAAGCTGATAACAAGGTGTGAAGTATACTGATATTTATGTAAAATGGATGCATAATATATACATCATATATATAAATTTTAGAAACAAAACTGTTGACTCAAACTTTAAGTAAAATGTTACCTTTCCCCACTGATTTTCTACACAAGAGAAGAGAGAGACTGCACAGTCCCCAGGGAAACCACTTTACTCCTTTAACCTCAAGTGCCTTCATGTTACAAAGATTTTTTACATCTTCTCATTGAAGTAGTTTAGTAACTTGAGTAACCAGGCAGGGGTCTTTTTATGTGAATTTCTTCATTTGAAGTAAGGGTTTCTCTTTTTGATGCCTGTTTTGTTTTGCTTTGTTTTTTGTTTTTGTTTTTGTCTTTTTAGTAGTTAGGCTTTTTGTGAGACAATGGAGCTGTTGGACAGGTGTACCTTACACTCACAAGATTTGGATGGAGGTCAACTCAAGCAGAGTAGTCTTGTGGGCACTGCTGGCAGGGGAGGAAGAACTGGGATCTTTATTTTCATTCTTGTGTGAGGCAAGAGTCATATATTTTATAGATCATTTATAGTTTTTATTATGTTCTTTAGTGTAGTGAGCTACACTGGGGAGATAATTCTCTAGTATAGTGAGATAAAAAAAATAATACTTTTTGGAGTGTTAGATAAAGATGGATGTTGAGAGGCAAAAGATAATAATTATCTTCTCTAAGTGAGAAGGGAGGTCATTCTTGGGGGATGGAAAATGGGGAAGAAATATCTTCTCAGAAAGCGTCATCAACAGAGTAAGACTCTCAGACAGATATTACCTCTGTTCTTGAGACCTAGACCTAGACCAGGTGCACTTCAACAACTAACCCTCCCCTCCAGCAGCAGTGGCCTAGGTCATCATTCCTTCCCTGGTTATGCCATCAGGGATCCAGTGAGAACCTATCCAAGAAGGAGGGGCAGCAAAGACGGAGCTTGGGCCACACTTGCTGTCTACCTCCCATGGCGTGGTATCTTCCACACTCAGCCTCACTCTAGAAATTTAGAGCCAACAAAAGCTTATTTGTTTAGTTTCCATCACCCAATACAACATCCGGCATTCAAAAACATAGAAACAAACAAAAAAAAAGCAAAATAAAAAAAACTACAAAGCATGCCAAAAGCATAAAATACACATTCTGAAAAGACAAGTACACATCAGACTAAGATTCAGGGGTCTATTACAGAGTAGGCTAGAAATCAATAAAATTGAAAACAAGAAACAAAGAGAATCAATGAAACAAAAATTAGTTCTTTGTAAAGACCAATAAAGTTGATAATCTCTAACCAGGCTTACAAAGAAAAAAAAAAGAAAAGACACAAATAATCAATTTCAGAAATGAAGGATATATCATCACTACTGATCATATAAACATTAAAATAACAATAAGGGAATATTATGAACCAACTCTCTGTCCACACTCTTGATGACTTAGATAAAACACTTGACAAATTACTTGAAAGACAAACTACTAATATTTACTTAAGGAGCTAGAGATAATCAGAATAGCCCTATATCTATTGAAAACATTTAATTAAAAACTTAAATCTTTTCACAAAAGAAAGCACCATACCCAGATAGTTTGACTGATAAATACTACCAAATATGAAAAAGGTATATATTGCCATCTTTCTACAATCTCTCCCAGAACATGTAAGCGGAGTGAATACTTCCCAGCTTATTTCATGAGGCCAATATTACTCTCATATCAAGACTTAATGAAGACATTACAAAAAAAGACCAATAATTCATAAACATAGATTTAAAAATCCTTAAGAAAATATTAGAAAATTAAATTCAGCAATATGTAAAAAAGATAATCTATTATGACCAAGTGAAGTTTATTCTAAGAATGAAAAGTTGGTTCAACACTTGTAAATCAATTAATCATAATATTAACAGAGTAAATAAAAGCCATATGATCATATGAATACATGCAGAAAAAAATGAACATTTATGATAAATACCTACAGTTAGCAATCTACTTAAAAGCCAAAGGAAACTGTGACCCTCTAACCAAATAACAAGGCAAGGATGTCCTTTCTTACCACTCTTATTCAGTATCATACTGAATGACATACCTAGAGCAATACAGTAAGAAAAAGAAATACAATTTATATGGAGTAGAAAGGTATACATATTTATTATTCATAGATGACCTGATTGTCTACTTAGAAAATACCAAACAATCTGCAAAATACCTCCTGGAACTAATAAATGAGTATAGCAAGATATTACAAGGTCAATATAGAACTCAATTGCTTTCCAATATACCAGCAATGAACAACTAGAATTTGAAACAAGCATACTACTGAAAATAGTGTAAAAAAAAAATAAAATGCCTTGTATAATTTAATCTATCTTGCATATATTTAAGGATATATATAAATGGAGAGAATCTTTGTTCATAGATTGAAAGACTCAATATTAAGGTGTCAGTTCTTTCCAAGTAGAGCTATAAATTCAATATATATAATTCCAATAAAAATTTCAGCAAGCTATTTTGTGGATATGGACAAAGCAATTATAAAATTTGTATGGAAAAACAGAAGATATAAAATTACAGACTAAAGTAGAAAAAAGTTGGAAAACTCATAATACCCCAATCAATAGATACTATAAAACTAAAATAGTCAAGACAGATTGATAGCAGAGAAAGAACAGACATCTAGATAAAGGAAACAAAATAGTTCAAGAATAATCTGAATCAGTTGAGTGGAGAATGAAAAGCTTTTCCAACAAACAGAGCTACAGAAGTTATACATCCATATGCAAAAAAAAAAAAAAAAAAAAAAAAAAAAAAAAAAAAAAAAAAAAAAAAAAAAAAAAAAAAAAAAAAAAAAAAAAAAAAAAAAAAAAAAAAAAAAAAAAAAAAAAAAAAAAAAAAAAAAAAAAAAAAAAAAAAAAAAAAAAAAAAAAGACCTAGACACAGAACTTACACCCTACAAAAGAATTAGTTCAAAATAGACCATAGAACTCCATGTAAAATGCAAAACTATAAAAATCTTAGTAGAAAACAGGAAAAAATTTACATGATCTTTATTAATTAAAAATTTTTTATTCTCAAAAGACAAGAAAGTGAAAAAAGTTATGGGCTTGGAGAAAATATTTGCAAATTGCATAACAGATAAAGAACTTGTATTCTTTAAAATGTAAAGAACACAACAAAACACAAGCAACTTCATTAAAAAATGTGTAAAAGATCTGAACAGACACATCACCGAAGAAGACATAAAGATAGCAAATTAATATATAAGAATATTCTCAACATTGTTGGTCATTAGAAAAATGCCAAGTAAAACAATGAGATACCACTGCACTCAAAATAGATAAAATTATTTTTTAAGTGGTAATAATAATTTCTGATAAGGATGCAGAGCAACAGAACTCTTGTTCATTGCTTGTGAGAATGTAAAATGGTATAGTGACTTTAGAAGATATTTTGGCAATCACAAAGCTAAACATACTCTTACCATATGATCAAGTAATCATGCTCTTAGGCATTTATTGAACTCTTTTGAAAACTTATGATCATACAAATACGTGCATTCTAACGTTTATAGCAGCTTTATTTATAATTCCCAAGACTGGACGCAACTAAGAGGTCCTTCAGTAGGTAAAGAGATACGTGCGTATACACATATATTTTCTGGTTCTGTTAACAGAGAGTTTCCAGAATTAACAATGCCCTGGTGATGATGATCAAACTCAACACATCAATTTTGATTCTTAACACCATTTCTCAGTGAAAGGAACCAGGGCTCCTTGAAAATGTGGCTATTTCTAGGGATGAGCAGGAAACTATACAAGATAGGACCAGAGCAAGTAACATTGTCCTAATACAAACAACAACAACAATGGTGAGGATATTGCTTTGTCCATGTCCACAAAATAGCTTGCTGAAATTTTGATTGGAATTATGTCCAAACAAGTCCACAATTGACACCTGAAAGAATTCCCAGTGGTCAAATCTGAAGAATCCACATGGTAAAAAACAAATAATGTAATATTGGATTTGATATAAACAAACAAATGGGTTAATAAGTGGGAGAGGATAGAGAAGTCTTGCATGCAGAAAAATTTCAAATAACTGATATGAACACCCCATGCTCAGGGAGGTGGAGCATAACTCCCAGCCCTTAAACATGGGTTACACATTGTGATTTCTTCCAAAGTATGCATCATGAGAAAGGGGAAAAGAGTAATTTTACAGTGAAGAAACCCCACCTTTGCCAGGTTATGAAAGTTAACATCAAAAGTGATCATTCATTTTCATAGTATGTACTCTTGATTAGATATGATGAAAATTACACTTGGCAGCTGAGGTCTTTTCTTCCAAAACCCAAAACTTCAGTTTAGCATGGGAAAAAGATTAGACAAACCCTAATCAAGGAACACTCTACAAAATGCCTGTCCAGCATGCAAAACAATAGTCAAAGTCATAAAAAAAAGAAAATGTGAGAAACTACCACACTCTACATGAACCTAAGGAGACATAATGACTAAATGTTATTGTACAGAAAAAGGGCATTGGATAAAAACAAAGGAAATCTGAAAAAAAGTATTAATAAATTATCAGTTAATAATGTATCAGTGTGGTTCATTAGTTGTGATAAATAAATCATACTAATGTAAAATGTCAACAAAAGGGAATTGGATGTGGCATATATGGAAATTTTCTATACTAGCTTTACCATTTTTCTGTAAATCTGGAACTATGCTGGAAAAAATTAGTTCGTTCATTTACAAAAACATGTCTTGATGTAAACCTAAATAACTGTGAAGCTTTCAGTGCAACGAACAGAAACAAAGAACAAAGTATGGTACATGGGTCTGAAGAAAAAAGGGTTTAATACTTTCCATTTGATCTATTAGTCTCTTTTGTAGTCTTTTTCTAAAAATATGTTCTGTGAAAGGAAAGCACTGACTCTGAACTGCAATTCACAATAAACTTTATGCTAAAAAGTTAATAAATAGTCCCTGATCAGGTACCTCAGTTGGTTAGAGCATGGCGCCAATACACTAAAGTTGTGGGTTTGATCCCTGATCAGGGCACATACAAGAATCAAACATAGAAGGTATAAATAAGTAGAACAACAAAGTCATGTTTCTCTCTGTCTCTCTCTCTGCCCCACCCTATCTTTCTCTGAAATCAATTTAAAAAATTAAGTTAGAAAATAGAATTTTTACATAAAAATGATAATACATGACAACCAATTGGAATTTATTATACAAATGTAAAAATGATTTAATATTAGGAAGTCAATTGATGTAACTCATAAATTACATTAATACAATGGAGAAAATTATACAATTACCTCTAATAAGAAAAGATAAAAATTTGGAAAAAGTATTTTTATAATAACATTTAGCATACTAGGAACTAAAGGGAACTGCTTTTACTGATCAAATGTATATAGATGTATGAGTATATATATAACTATATTAAAATTAAGAATTTCGGTTCATTAAATAGTACCATTAAAAAATGAAAAGGTAAGGCAAAGAGTGAGAAAAGATATTTATATTCATATCATACTTAATAGTAAATTATTAAAAGTTGAACTGGATCTTATATTTGATGTTGAACTAGATATTGTATACAATGCAATAAGGTAGCATAAATGAAGTAGAAAGTATAAAATGAAGAAGAAATAGTACAATATTCAAACATTTCTATTTTTCCATAAATCAGTAATAAGTGGGAAATGAAATTAAAATAAAAGATACTTTCAACAATAGCATAAAACACATCAAGTACTTAGTCTTAGGGATAGGTCTAACAAGAGTTTTATAAAACCTATGTACAGACATCTCTACTAAGTGTTTCTAAGAGAAAATAAAAGAAAGCATAATATATGGGGAAATACCCCATATCCCTAATTTTCAAGACTTGGTATTTCACTGATACGAATTATATTTCCATATGCAACCCAGTTAAAATTTTAGCAGATATTTATTGTTGAAATTGACAAGAGGATTCTAAAATATATTTATCGGAGGCCTGGGAACAGCTGAGAAAATCTTGGTGAAGACCAGCTTTGGAGGGTTAACACTCTCACATATAAAGATTTAATACAAATGTCTAATAATTAAGAGGTAGAACACATAGCAGTGGAACTGAATAGGAAGTTCATAAGCAGACCCCCATATATACATTCACTTCACTTATGATGACTATGACAACACAGTACAGTGGAGGAAATAATGACCATTTCAATAAATGGTCTTGGGTATACTGAATGAAAGGTGGTAAAGGGATAAACCAAAGAACATTTTTATGCATGAACCATGGACACAGACAGGGATATCAGTATTGGCTGGAGGGAGGAAGGGGCTGGATGGAGGTGGAAGAAGGGAGGGAAAAAAAGGAACTGTAATAGCATAGAAAATAAATTTTTAAAATGGTGTTGATTGAATTGGATAGTCACATACAAAAAAAAAATCCTGACTTTCTACACCTTGTTATAAACAGAAATCAAATCCGGATGGATCATAAACCTACAGGTGAAAAGCTAAACAATAAAGTTTCAATAAAGTAAACAAAAGAGAATATTTTCATAAAATTCAAGAAGGCAAAGTTTTACTTGGGAGGAACATACACAAAATTAACCATAAAAAAAGATGAACTATACTGTATTAAAATTAAGAATTTCAGTTCATTAAATAGCACCATCAAGAAAGTTAAAAGGTAAGGAAAAAGTGAGAAAAGGTATTTATACAACTTATGTTCAATAAAAGAGTCATATGCAGAGTTTCTCAAAACAACAGCACAAGATAAACGTGGTAAGCAACATAACAAGCACATCGCAAAGTGGATGTCCACACAGTCGATAAAACCACTGTGTGACATCACTGCTTGTATATTCTAAAGTAGCTAAAATAAAAGTGACAGACAGCATTAGATATTGATGAGGATATGGAACAAAAGTAATAGTCATTATTTCTGGTGAGAGCATAAATCTGATCAGCTACATTTGACAGTATTTATAAAGTTGACCTCTGTATAGTCTTTGACTCATAATTTGCACTCATATTGGCCAAAGCACCCATTACAGGAATGCTGAAAGCAGCATTACCCATTGAATGGAAGCAAATCAATGCCCATTAATAAGGTGGAATATTCATACTATAGAATTTTATATGTCATTAAAAAGATCTACATACTGCTACATGCAATCACATGGATGAATCATGCAAAGATAATATTAAATGAATGAAACAGACACAAAATAATACATATCGGGTGATTCCATTAGTAAGAGTTCAAAAACACGTTAAGGTAACATATTGGTTCGATGTCTGATTTGAGGTTAGAATTTAGGGAGTACTGGCTCAGAAAGGACTTGGGGAAACTCTTGTGACACTCTTAACGTTCTATTTCTTGACCTAGTTGGCTGATAATGAATGTTTTCCTTGTGAATAGTTCATCAATGTATATACTTAATATTTGCATTTTTCTCTATGTAAGTTATGTTTCCAAAAAATTGGCTAATGTATACCAAGCTATTAATTTAATATTCTCTGCATGCTATATTCTGAACTTCACTGCTAAAATCAAAGTTGCTTTCATAAATATTTTGAATACTTACAATGTTTGGTCAAAACAAAGGAATAATGAAATGTGAACCCCCTGTTCAAGAAGCTAAACATTTCATGTAAGAAGCCTAGAGACAACTGCAGATTTGGAAAATCCTTAGTTTTTGAAGTTCTACACAAGGCAAGTTGTACTCTTCAGCGTCTCTAGCTGTGGGTTTTTGCCATGTGCTCCTGTATCACTGGCTCCTCTTCTTGGGTGTCCTTTGATGGGCTGACTATAATTTGGTTTTAGTCACTTTATTGTATAATAGTTCTTGAACTGGAGAACTATTACAAGTGTTTTATAGTTTGCATGTTTAAATGATAGTTTTTGTTTAATCTAACATCAGTTTAGAATTGGCTGAAAATATATGCTCTTTCATATTATATGTATGCACACCATGTGTGGTGAAGACCAGCTGTCATATTAACATACAAAACTCAGTGTCTCACATGGTCCTGATGTGAGGCTGAGGAGTGTTTGTCACATTTGAGAATGTGATTAGAATTATCACTAGTGCATGAATATCTTACATATGATTTCAAAGAGTTCATAAGCTTAAAAACATTGGTCATTGACCCAAATGCAATTCACTTTATGAAAAAGCCATTTTTTCCTGGTGTATTAATTTTTTAAAAAAATTTGAGTGTAGTTGGTATACAATCTTATATTGGTAATATTATATTCAAGTGTAGAATACAGTGATTTGAGATTTTATAGCTTACAATGTGATACTCCACTAATTCTAGCAATCATCTGCAATCATGCAAACATCGCAATACTATTGACTACATTCCCCTTGCCCTTTCACCCATTTCCCCACCTCCTCCCTTCTGGTAACCATCTCTTTGGTCTCTGTTTCTATGGGAGTAAGGGTCATTTGTAGTGAGACAGCCATTATCCTCAACCTGAAAGAACAGTATTATAGTAGAAGCACAACTAAATTTGTAAGGAAATGCAGAGATGAAAACAATTCATTATGACTTTAAGGAAGAGATAAGACTTCACAGAGAAGATGGCATTTAATCAGAGCCTTAAAATATGACTAGAATTCCAGTGGAAGAAGAGGCACAAACTATTATATGCTTAGGGAATAGCATCAGAAAATGCAAAGATGCCTGAAAGTGACAGAAATCAGGGAGAGATGTATCTGGGAGCTTTCAGTCTAGCAGGTGGCTCAGAAACAGTGAAGGGGGATGATGTGAAAGTGAGTACCTTTGAAAATGCAGACATTTAAGGAGTAAGCAGAGGGAAGGAGGCAGGAAAGAAAACACAGGATTATTATTAGAGAAGTTGGGGTAAACTACAGGTTTTTTAGTGTCATTGCAATTGAAGGAAGAAAGGCTATCAGGTGGAGGTAATCAAGTCCAGTGCTACAGAATTCAACAGCTGACTGAATGCAAGGAATTATCAGTTTGACATGACAGTTAGCATCTTTAATAGCATGTTTGCTGAAATGTTAGAGCAATGATTTTTCAACCCATGTGCCATGGTGGCACACTGGTGTGCTGCAAGAATTTTGAAAGCATGCAACACCTGACAGACAGTTTAGTCAGGGACACTGACCTCTTTTCCTTTAGATTATCAAACAAACAAACAAAAAAATGACAGTAGCCAACACAATGATAACCATCCAGTGTGAATGAATCAAAATTATACCTATCTTTTGTCAGATCAGCAAAAATATCTTTGGTATGCCGCAGAATTTTTGTAATTAGTTTATGTGTGCCATGAGATGAAAAAGGTTGAAAATCAAAGCCTTATATTGTCAAATTAAAAAATAACAACAGTCAATACAACAATAGTTGTCTGGTGTGAATGTCCTGTCTTGAACTATAAATACACAGGTCATATGGTAGAGTTGCATCTTACCGATCACATCACATAATAAGGTTGCATCTAATTGGTTAATTCTTGGTACCAGAAATCCTTATATACAAGTATAGGCACCTGATTTTTTAAAAAGTCATTTTGGATGGAGCAAAAAGTGAAGGTAATCACTACTATTATTTTTGTAAATCAATCAAAATTATGCCTATTTTTGTCAGATTGGCAGAATATATATTTTTTGGTGTGCTGCAGAATTTTAGTAATTAGTTTACGTGTTTCATGAGGTTAAAAAAGAGATTGAAAATCACTGTGTTAGAATGATGGGAGAAAAGGCCAGAATGCAGTAGAATGGGGAATGAATGGGACAATGTAATAAAGTGGAAGTCCAGCTCGAAAATTATTTTTCCATACTTAATCACAGACTGAGTATAATCATCCTCTCTCAATGGACTCCCTTAATAGTTAGCTTGTATATTTCATTGATATTTGAAATGATATTAAATGACTTGTAGATATTTGTGTACACATTTTTATCTGCCTTTTGTAATTGGTGTACATTTTTAAATACTTCATAACAAAGGAGTACTTACACGGTGTACTTAATGATTAACCATGTAAACAGTACATAGTGTAGTAAGATTTCAACTATTTCATGAAACTTATACTAACCACTCTGACCCTTTCTTCCTCTATTGAACTATAGTGTTGGTGGTCTATGTCTATCAGCTTTTTAAAATGTTTTTATTTTTTAGTTTGAGGAGTCTTCAGGAAGCATGTGTATCTTTTATTTTTTATTGCCCATAGGGTCCAGCGGATCTTCCAGACAGTCACTAATGGTTGTCCTCAGCACAGGGTCCTCTTTCTAGCTTCATCTGGCCTCTGCAAAACCAATGACACCAACAAAACCAAAACAAGCTAAACCAAATCCTGTCCAATTAAATCACATGATGTACAAAAGAAATTGAACTGAACTCAAACATAGCAAGTTTCATAGCTCTCAGTTCCTCTGTTTGTATTTATGAACTATTTATAAATATTGTTCCTATTCCCATATCTCTGAATGTATGTATAAACTCTTGAATGTCAATTAGAAAATTTTCTCTGAAAAATGATTATCTGTATTTCTAGAAACAACCTTGTTCAGAGCAACTCAAGGAAAGTTACTTAGGTTACCTAGGGAGCTGGTAACCTGCATATCTTGGCAGAGCCTTCTAGAGACTGACTCTAAACATCTATGTTAAATAGCCTTAGCAGTTGAACAATAGAGAAAAGTTCTGAAGGAGCTATTTCTCTAGCAAACTTCTGAAACACGTTTAGAATACTACACAAATAACCTCAATTCCTGGTGGGGTTGCTTTAACAAAAAAAATAGAAATAAAAAAAAAGGTGGAAACGATGAATTAGGTAAAAGTTGAAACTGAACATTTAGGGCATCTCAACAGGCACCAAATCAATTATATCACTTTTTCTATCCTTCACCTAAAAACCATCTGGGACTGTCATGTAGCCTCAGCTTCTCAACACTGTCAAGAAGGAATTGTCCAGATTGTCAAGAACACATGCCTTATACCACTTGTGCAACACTTGTGTGAGGAAGGCAACTTATACAACAACGGGTAAAATTATATAGTGTTCAGGAAGTTCATAGTATGACCAGCTCCAGGATAATGTAAATGTTTATAAAGCACAGTCAGCAGTTAGAGATTTCACACCTTCTTCCACCAAACACCTAATTCATTTTTTTCTTGGAAAAAAGCTATATTGCATTTTCACTGTGAGAATATTTAAGGCACCAGAATATACTTTGGTCTTTTCATATTTCAATAATCTTACCTATATCTCTGGTTACTTGAAGCTCTCCTATCACAGATCTTTAGAAAGGTCAAAGCTTCAGAGTTCTTTTCATTCTCCTTTATTTAAGGGTATAGGGGTGTATGGAGGGGTTCCGCAATAATTTTAGATAATGGAAATGGTATTTTAGGTATTAGTAATTACTTATTGCAGCTTAATTTAATCCATATATTTTGAGTACTCTCATAATTTCCTTCAGTTGACTATAAATGATCTAAATAAGCGTAAAGCATATAGTTCCTGGCTTCATAGAGCTCACTGGCTAACCTGAAGCCATAGTTGAATAAATACCAAAGCATTCTAATTTTAAGGAGTGTCCTCTGAAATGAAAATGATATATCATTGTGGAGTTTAATATAATTTATAAATAGAACTTTATTTTCAGGGTTTTTTTCCCCTTTCATTGTTCAAATAGAAAATCAAATGTTTGTTCTCATTCATAAGATGTCTGTAATCATCTAAAGATGTTCATTTAATTTTTTATGTTAATTCTGTGTCCTCCTTTGTTCTCTAGCATACTGTTTTCTAGCCAAATATTTTTTCAAAATTATCAGTGGCTCTTGCTGACCTTGCATTTTTGAGGTCTAATTATTCTCCTGGCTCACCATAGACCCTTTGAGGCAGTGAGCAGAGAGAGGTTCTATGTGTTAAGCCAATGTCTCAAAGAAATTGATTATGAAATGACCTATGGCTGAAGATGCTCTGAGGTATGTATTAAAACAATTTTATTTTATTCACATTTTGCACGCAACCTTACAAAACAGAAATATTTCTTTTAAGAGGAAGGCAATTGCAAAAGAGTCCCTTTGACTTAGCTATTCACACACACTTGGCATTATTACCTGGGATAGTATAGACAGTCATTTGAATGGGCATTTACAAGTCACAACACATACTAGAGTAGATAAGGTTTGGGAAACTGGTGCCATCGGACGCTGACATATACCACCCCATGGTCACTGTTACATTGGTGAGCAAGCTTAACAGCATATTGAACAGATGACTAAAGTCATAACAACCTCAAATCTGAAGAAAAACCAGCAATGATTTTGAGTTCTTTTCACATTTAGAATTAGATGATTTATTTATCTCTTTTTATTTACTATTTTAAATGTTATTTATGGACTCCGAGAAACTGCCATAAAGAGCTGGTGCATATTTTCTTTTGGGGAATCTGCGGGGAAGAGCTGGTATAAAATTAGAGTCCTTCTTTATTCTATGGAAAATCATGCACTCGATGATTATGATGGTCCAAACTTGGATGGACAAGCGTGTAATTGTGGACTTCTGAGGGATGCTGCTGTAGAGCCAGCTCACTTCTTTCCTTCTTCTTCTTATTGCAAATGCTTGTTTGTTTGTTAGGAATCTTTTTGTTTTTCTGTAGTGTTTTTCCAATTTCATTAAAATAGTCAGTGAGCTCTCTCTTTCTTTTGTCTTTTTTTTCCCTCCAAGCTAAATACTGTTAATGTCTAGGGATCATTAAACCATTAAAATAAAACCAAGTGCACTTTATAGAAATTACACCATTTAAAATGTTTGGTTGCAAGTGATAGGGCAGTATATAATACATACTATATTAAAGAGTAAGAATAAAACATTAACAATGTTAACTTTAATCTTCAGCTAGTGATAGATGGAACACTTGGCACCCTTCAAAAGTCCTGCAGGCCTGTTTGACCATTTGAAGCCTGGATTTTTCAAATGGGCAAAGAAACACAGAGTGCTGCTCTGAAGATTGGAAAAAGAGCTGAGGTCAAAGGTCGACACAGTGAGAGAGTTTGCTCTTTAAGAGGTTATCTGTGGATCTGCAAAGCCAAAGTGTAATTGGGTTTTGTGATGTGATTTTAGTGTGTAATTGTATATGATCTGAGATAGTTTAAAAGGTAAGCTTGGAAGGTTTTTCTAGCGTGTTTGTGATAGCAATTTTAGGCATTGTGTACAATCCTTGGGTGAACAATTCAGGATGATCAAAAATAACCATCAGAAGTGATACAGCATATACTTGATTCACTTTAATTATAATTTCAGCATAGTGATTCTAAGGTAACACATTTTTTACTTTTAGATATAAAAGATATTTTATTTTCACGACTGGTATCAGTATAGCCAATTTTATGTCATCATCATAGTTCTCAGTTTTTCAGAGTTTGAACTTGAAGATTACTGGATCATTATAGGAAAAGAAAAAAAATTAGAACATTGCAATTGAATGTCCAGGATTTCTTTTGCTACTAAATTTGTCAAGTTTCTCATTCTTGCATATTCTAAACAATGGAAAATAAACATTCCTTATTGTTTTAGATGTTTAGGGTTGCCTTGATTAAGCTGTCACTGCTGTCAGTTATGTTCTTATAAGCCTGGTTGGATCTATTTCATGTTAGGAAAAAGCTCAGATAAATCCAGGAAAGCTTAATGTTTATCCAATGTGAAAATAATTACTCAAAAGTGTTATTCTTAATCCAGATAATTAGAGTGAGGAAGGAAAGATCAGTGTCATTGTGAATTATGCCCCTGCAATTGACTCTTGGTCCTTGTAAGTTTCAGGTGAAGATGTGAATGGATAAAGGTTAGATTAAACATAATCCAAAGTAGCTGCAACCTTAATCTGTTATGATACAAGGATGATCACTTAAAACGAGCTGGATTGTGGGATTGTTTCTGGTTGGATAAGATGCCGCTCGACTGGGACTAGTCTTAAAACATGCTTAGCACCATGTCACTGCAGCTGTAAGCACTTGTGCACGACTGCAGACTGCCACAACTAAACAGGCGCTCCTGGGCTCAAGCTGTATGTTGGTGTATCATACTTTCACAATGTCTGGGCTTCACATCGACATGCTTTCCAGCGGTTTGCATGGAAAAAATATTTCCTGTGACATTTGAGGCATCTCTCCTTGGTTGTTATAATAACAGATTCTCTGATATAAAGTATGCAGGTATTTATTAACTTAAACATTTAGAAGGCATATTTCCAATTGCACTTGTTTTTGCTGTTTCAACATAGAAACTCTATTTTCAGTGTGATTATTTAAGGTAATTTGCAATGTTCAAAGATGTAGTTCTTTTATCAAGTATTTTGAAAATAAATGAGCTTTTCTATGTATTTCTGTTAAGTTAAATCTATTTGTTTTGAAGTATGGGTAATGAGATCCAAAAGGCTTTTAGAAGCATAATGCAAAATCTAGCAATTTTTTAATTGAAAAGAGAAACATTTGTAATTTTATCTATTTCTCCTTACAAATCTCAGCAACTTAATATGCTTAACTTTTGAATGGCTCAGTTGTTTCACTGTGATTACATAAAATGGAATAAAACTAGTTTAGCAATTATTATGTGAAGCCAATTATAAACTGAAATTCATTGCTATTTTATTACAAATAAATTTTAATCAGCTCTGGCTGGTGTGGCTGAGTGGATTGAGTGCTGGCCTGTGAACTGAAGGGTCACCTGTTCAATTCCCCAGTCAGGGCACATGCCTGGGTTGCGGACCAGGTCCCCAGTTGGCATGTGAGAGGCAACCACACATTGATGTTTCTCTTTCTTTCTCCCTCCCTTCCCCTCTCTCTAAAAACAAATAAATGAAATCTTAAAAAACAAATTTTAATTAGTTTGAACATTTAATAATTTATAATAATTGCTTATTTTTCTCTCCAGTAAAATTAAGTTGTGCCCCTCTTATTGTTGCTAAGTAGTTAATAAAATAACTAATGCAATGTAAAAACTGTAATGTGAATGTTTTTAACAGCTTTAGCTTTACTTAAAATAATTGAAATTCTAAAAGGTTAGTTTGAATGTTTTGATAACGTATATTTTAATAAATATCACTCTAATTTATCAGTAAATTTTAACCTTTATTAAAATCCAAATTTGCTCCATCTGATATTGTGGGTTTTGGATAAAAATGTAACATAATATGCTATAAATGTATCAGGCTTATTTTCTAGTTACTTGAATTATTGCCATATGTATTTGTGCAAAATTTGTTCTTCAATAACCATAAAGCACTTGTTGCAAATTCACCACACTGTTAGGCAATTTCTCCATATTTTCACAAATTATTTAATGACTCTAATTTATACAACTGATGTTCCACCTAACCTCTTATGTGCCGAGCAGCAGTCCAGGGACTATAGCTATCATAGTGAAAAAATAGTTCTTGCCCTGGTGAAATTTATACTCTTGTGGGCAGAGACATAAAATAAGATGAAAAAGTAAATGTATGATATGCAAAAGAGTGACAAATACAATGAAGGAAAACATGCTTAGGGGCTTAGGAAAGGGGCAGAGTGGATCACTATTTCAGATGGAAAAGTTAGGTATGGCCTCGCAGAAAAGGTGACGGCATTTGTTCAAAGACCTGAAGGATATGAGAGAGAGAGTCATGTGATGTTCTTGGCTAAGGGTGTACTAGTTTCCAAATAATTACCATTTTTTGACAAACAGGGTGATTTACCAGGCTGACTTTTCATCAGGTAATCCAAAATAGTTGTCATTTCAGATTTAACTGCTGAGTTTGTCCAGAATACCAGATTTTTCTGTATATTTAAAAAATATTTAAATTGAAAAATCTTCAATAAGTTTTGGTTCTAAACTATTGATAAATACTTTGTATGTTTGATTTTGGAAGAACACAAATATGTCTTCATCTTCTAGATAACGATAGAAAACACATGGCTATTAGTCTTCAAGAAGAAGCACTTGTATTCCTGTGTGGAAGAATGGGAACAAGAATGAAGACTACCCCTTGGTTCTTATTCAGTTGTGTGTGAACAACACAGGCTTGAGGAATTCTGCTGGTGTTGTGTGCTCTACCATCCATATGTGTATGCCTCAAACCTGGCCTTAGCTTGTGACTTAGTTGACATAACAGACATGATGGTCAGTTACAGCAACTAACTGGCAGATATCTGGCCCACCTCTCCTGACTTATCTTGCTAGAATTCATTTGTTTCCTTTAATTTGCAAACATTATTTCATTGCAAATATCCTCATGAGAACTTACACTTCATTTTTGTCATTCATTTATATTTCAATATAAATATGTTTACCATAAAATTGCTATGGTAAAGAATTTGCTAAGGAAGAAAAGAGAATGAACATACAGTTTCTAGGTTTCCAGACCAGGAGAGGAAGGTAAAAGACACATCTGAAAGAGGAATATTACAGAAAGGGAGGTCGAGGTTACTGCAGACATTTACCTACTCCACAACCCTAGAGTAAGGACTTGAAGGACAAGCTGTAGCCAAAGGGCTTCCTAAAAGAAGGGAGAGAATAGGCATAGTAACAAGTTAAAGTCAGAGGAGAATGCAGTTATAGTCTTTGCGCAGGTTCACACACACTGTCGGCAGAGCTCAAAGTGCTCCAAGCCTCGTGCACACCATACTAGCAAATGGCTTCTAACCTGGTGCAGACATTTCCAAACTGATGAATAGGCAATGTTTACATGGTCTTCAAGCTTCTATCTTCTCATAAGAAAAAAAAGTTACAATGAGCGGTTAAGTTCACAATAAAGCTGAAATTGAATAGTTCTGAACTCCAAATTCTGAGACATCAGTACCATAATAATTTTTGAGCCCAGGTTGCCATAAGCCCAGAATCCTGTTGAATCCTCCATGATATTTTCTTCCTTTAAGCCTTTCCTACGTAGCTGAAAGACTTGAGGCTTCTTGAGAGAGAAGAAACTGCACAGAGACAATGGTTCCTGGGCAGACTGCAAAGCAGGGCCAGCTTTGGAGACTGGGTAGTGGTTCCTGTTGTGGTTCTTTGGAAGTGGAAGTAGGTTAGTAGGTGAAAGTCCGCACATTATTATCACCAGCAGCAGCTGTTAAGGTGATAAGGAAAGGTTTGATGGGCAGTGGCGACGGGAGTACAGGGGCAGAATGACAGCAACGCGGATGTGCTAGGTAGCAACCAGTCAAATGTGCTTATGACCAAAAAAGTGGCCATTGGTATATATAGTTGGCCCACAGTCACCTTCATTGTCCCTTTGGGCAAGGTGAAGGAATTATCAGTCTCTTTAAGAAGAACTAAGTTGCAATATTGTGATTTTTAATAATTTGCTTACAATTAATTATTTGTCTTCATGAAACAAATCATTCCTCAAATGCAGAAGAACAGAAGGTCATCACTGAACCTTAGAATTACAGGAAATAAACATTTAAATTAGACAACCACCAGAGTTCAGCTTAGACACAGAATGTTTGCGTTGATGGAAGTTATATATCTTAGCAGTACATTTCACAAAAACAAAGGAGAGGCACCAGATAATCACCTCAATTGATTCCATATGTTAAACAAATAGAAATTATTAGTAATTAGGAATAGAAAGTAGAACAACTTCATGAATATGAAAATATTACCTATGGTATTTTTAAAATTATAATATACATCTTTACAATTGTTTTTACCTCAAGTATGATTAAATGAATCATTTCACTTAACGAAGACCTACCACACTCAATCCTATAAGCTAAGAAATAAAGGACAAGGGTAATTATTACTATTAGTAATTTAACTTATTCTAAAAGTTCTTGACAAGAAAATGACACAAGAACAGATATAAAAAAGTACAATTATCAGGAAAGATACAAGTCTATCATTATTAGCTGATTTTATGATTGTATTTCTAAAAAACCTAAAAGGGTCAGCTAATAAAATATTAGAACTAGTAAGGATATTCATTAAATGGAAGGATATTAAATAAATAAATAATTATTATTAACAATTAGAGCTTTATTGCTTGCTTTCTAAGCAAAGAATTAATACTTCTATTGAAAAATAAGAAGGAAGATAGTTTTATGCATAATTTAAAAATTAAAAGGCAGGGAAGTTGGGAAAAAAGGCGAAAACACTGTAAGCATAGTAAAAAGGCTAATAGTAACCCTGGAAAACCATGAGTGATATATATGACAGGCAGAGAAGTGGAATTCTTTAATGTAAAGAACTCTTAAAAATTAAAGGAAACAGCCTCCATAGGAAAAATGGCAAAAAAACATGAAGAGATAAGTTATAAAAATACAACATTAATTTGTGAAAAAAAGAAAGCTCCATCTCATTAATGTTACAATTAAAATAGCTATAAAGTGCCACTTCCTTCCTGTATTAGTTATCTGTTGCTGTGCAATAAACTACCCCCAAACTTAGTGTCTTAAACAGAAAAACATGTATTGCTTCATGGTTTCTGTGGGTGAGGGATCCAGGCGTGACTTGGCTCCTCTATCTCAGAACTCTTACAAAGTTGCAATAGCTGTCAGCCAGACTTGACTTATACAAAAACAAGGACAAGAACGAGAACAAGAAGAGCAGGAAGAGAGATGGCCAGAGAAGCCAGGGAGATAGTCTAAGCCCAAGACTTTTGAAACCTAATTTCAGAAGCGATAGCCATTGCTTCTGCAATACTATATTGAAAATAGAAGTAAATCAGGGATCCAGCCCAACTCAAGAAGAGGGGATCACACAAGGGTGTGAATACCCAAGGGCAGTAATCATTGGGAGCTATCTCAGATACTAGGAGTTCACGCCTCCCATTAAACAACAAAGAATAAAAGAATAGGCAGTGTTTAAATGGTCAGCAAGCTTCTATCTTATAAATAAGCTAAATCAATTGTCAAAAATTTCGCATCATAAAGGGTGAGGTGAAATATAGGTTGGTAAGAGTATACATTGGTATAAACTTTCTAGGGGACATTTTTGTCTAAAGAGCAATAAAATTCTTGGATCCATGATTACATTTTTATTACATTTTATTACATTTTTACTCATTAAAAAGGTAAAAGAAGGCACACAAAAAGATCATTATAAAGGAATGTGCATTAGAGTCTTATTTATAATAGAAGAAAGTGGTAAAACAACTTCAACAAGTAAAGATAAAATGATTTACAGTTATATCTGGATGATAGAATACTTGACAGTAAATTTATGATGTTTCTAAAGTATATTTCACAGCATTAGTAAAGACTTAAACTGTTTTTTAACAACAGAAAATGCAAACTACTGTGTAGTATGATTCCTATTATATTGTAATGATATATACATAAAGAGAGAGAGAAAGATAAAATAATTATTACCAGTGTATACCTTTGGTTAAGAAAATTAGAGGAAGTTTTGATTTGTAAAAATGTCTATTTGCACAAAGAACATTCCCAATATTTTCTTTTGCTCCTTTAATTTCTCTTGCCAATGCAAAGTAGACAGCTATGATTTAATGTAAAGGCATGATTAGCTATGTTGGAAAGAGTAAGTCCAGTCATTGTAATTGGTGGTATGCCACATGATGGACAGGACCCAAACTATGGCATACCACAGAACTCAGAGCAGTTTCCATACCTCGAGACCCAGTATTAGTCTTGGCTAAAATACCACATGATAATAACAAGTACTATACTTAAAAAGTAATTTCCTGTTGGCATACATTTAACATTATTTGATGATTTTTAGTTAAAATTACTGAGTTCTAGTTGTACTTCTAATATGAATCTACTTTAAATCTGGTTTTGAGAAGTCCAATCTCACCACCATCCTCAGCATTTTTTGAACTACCATAATGTGGTTAAGTAGGTAAGCATTTGAAACGAAGAGCTCAATCAGGAAGATACTTATTCTTCATTTTTATGGCTTGAGATATACTCACAGAGATTTTTGTTGTTGTCTGTTTCTTTTCATTATTTTTTATTGTTTATGCTATTAGAGTTGGCCCCACTATAACTCCCTTTTCCCACTCCCACCCAGCCCCGGCCCCCCACTTTCACATACAGTTCAGTCCTGTGTATTACTTTATCCTGTGGAAACCATTTCTTTAACATCAGCCTCACCTGCTAAACGGTGAGAAACATAAGGGTAGGGACATTATCTGCCTTACTCATCTATCTATTTCCAATGCCTCAGCACAGTGCCTGGAGCACCTCATGGTCATAGCACTTATTTATTAAGTGAATGAATGAATGAAGTTTTGGGTATTTGAGTCTGTAAAAGGTAACATGTCTGGAAACTTTCACCTTCTATTCTGTTTCTATCCTTCTCAAGACAGGCAAATTCAGATTCCAAAATGACAGTCTTTTAGTTTTCATAACCTACCTTTCCCAGTTTCCCTAACTTTCCCAGTTTCCCTACTTTTCCATCCCTGAAACAAAGTACCAAGAAAGGAAGATAGTTGTCTAAATAACAAATTAAAGAATAGTTAATTATGGTGTGATACTTGAATATTTTATTTAATGAAGTGACACAAAAAGCTGGTATAGCTGCCCTTTTCAGTAACTTAGTTAAGTGGGCTGCTTTTTGATCATTATGTTTCTATTTATACCAGTTTCCCAAGGAGTTCAGTTTTAATGTGTGTGTGTTTGTGAACGGAAGGCAGAATAAAAGCTCCTGAAGATGTTCATGCCCCAATCCTGGAATCTGTGAATATGTTACATCACATGGCAAAAGGACTTTGTAGATATGAATAAGGGTACAGACTTTGAGATGGGGAGACTATCCTGGATACACAGTGGGCCCAACCCAATCTCATGAGACTTTTAAAGGTGGAGAAACTTTCTCCCCTGTGGTTAGAGAGAGAGGTGACAATGAAAGAAGGGTATGAGAGATGTGACATTGCCATTTTTGAAAATGAAGGAAGGAGGCCATGAGCCAAGTACAGGAGGCTTCTGGAAGCTGGAAAGGTACAAAAATAAAAAAAAAAGATTCACTTTTTTTGCCTTTTTTTGTAAAAGTCAAAATCCTCTTTGAATTCCTTTCAGTTGGTAAAAACAGGTAGGTGTTTCATAAAATGTTGTGTAAAATAAACTTTCGAAAAGCAGGAGATACCTGTATTATGACAATTGCTACTTATGTTTCAGTCTCCAGTATTTCAAGGACTGTCATTCATTTGCTGTTTTACAATTAATGCTGAAAAGCTTCAGTACTAGTTTCTATGTAGTATTTTTTTAGCTTTATTTTTATTGTTTATGCTGTTACAGCTGTTTCTGCTTTTTCTCCCTTTCCCCACCTCCACCCAGCTACACCCTCTCCCCACCCCAAGCCAATCCTCGTATTGTCGTCCATGTCCGTGGGTTGTGCATAACTGTTCTTCGGTTAATCCCTTTACCATCTTTCATCCCATGCTCTCCTGCTCCTCCCCAGCAGCCATCAGTCTGTTTTACGTATCTAAGCTTCTGTTACTGTTTTGTTCATTGGTTTATTGTGTTCATTAGATTCCACATATAAATGAGATCATGGGGTATTTTTCTTTCACTGACTGGCTTAATTCGCGTAGCATAATTTTCTCCTGGTCCATCCATGCTATTGCAAAATGTAAGTTTCCTTCTTTTTTACTGCTGCATAGTATCCCATTGCATAAATGTACAACAGCTTTCTTATCCACTCATCTACTCATGATGAGCACTTAGGCTGTTTCCAAATTTTGGCTATTGTAAATAGCACTGCTATAAACATAGGGGTGCATATATATATATTTTTATATTGGTGTATTGGGAACCTTGGGGTATATTCCTGTAAGTGTAATTGCAGGGTCAAAAGGCTGTTCAATTTTTAATTATTTTAGGAAATTCCATACCATTTTCCACAGTGGCTGCACCAGGTTGCATTCCCACTAATAGTTCACTAGGGTTCCCTTTTCTCCACAACCTTGGATAGTTGTTGATTTTTTGATGGTACCCATTCTGACAGTTTTAAGGTGATATGTTATTGAGGTTCTAATTTGCATTTATCTGATGATTAATGATATTGAGCATTTTTTCACATGTCTATGGGCCTTCTGTATATCCCCTTTGGAGACATATCTATTCAGGTCTTTTGTCCATTTCTTAATTGGGTTGTTTGTCTTTCTGGCATTGAGGCGTATTAGTTCTTTGTATATTTTAGAGATTAAAACCTTGTCAGGTCTATCATTGGCAAAAAGGTTTTCTCACACTATGGGTTCCCTATTTGTCTTACTATTGGTCCCTTTAGCTGTACAGAAGCTTTTTGATTTGATGTAGCCCCTTTTGTTTATTTTCTCCTTTGTTTCCAGGGCCTTAGGAGACATATTGGCAAAAATATTTCCAGGGCCTTAGGAGACATATTGGCAAAAATATTTCTATGTTGAACATCAGACCTTTTCTCCCTATGTTTTCTTCTAGGATTTTTATGGTTTTGTGACTTAACATTGAAGTCTTTTATCCATTTAGATTTTATTTTTGTATTGCTGCTCCAGTTTCATTTCTATTTACACGTACCAGTCCAGTTTCCCCAAAACCACTTATTGAAGAGGCTGTCTTTGCTCCATCGTATGATCTTTCCATCTTTTTCAAATATTGATTGCTCATACAGGCATGGGTTTATTTCTGGGTTCTCCGTTCTGTTCCATTGATCTATGTGTCTGTTCCTGTGCCAGCACCAGGCTGTTTGTATTCTGGCAGCCTTGTAGTACAGTTTGATGTCAGGAATTGCGATCCCTCCAGGCTTGTCCTGCTTTTGTAAGATTGCTGAGGCTATTTGTGGTCTTTTTTGGTGCCATATAAATTTTTGGGCCACTTGTTCTAGTTCTGTGAAGTAGCTGGTGGTATTTTAATAGGAATTGCTTTGAATGTATAAATTACTTTGTGTAGAACAGCCATTTTAATGATGTTAATTCTTTCAACCCATGGACACAGTATATGTTTTCACTTATTTGTATCTTCCTTGATTTATTTCTTCAGTGGCCTATAGTTTTCATAGTACAGCTCTTTTGCCTCCTTGGTTAAATTTAATCCTAGGCACTTTTATTTTTCTTTTGCAATAGTAAATGGAACTGTTTTCTTAGTTTCTATTTCTGGTAGCTCATTATTGGTACATAAAAATGCCATCAATTCCTGGGTATTAATTTTCTATTCTACTACTTTCCCAAATTCTTTTATTAGGTCTATAGTTTTTTCATGGAGTCTTTAGGATTTTCTATGTACAATATCATGTCATCTGTAAATAATGACAATTTTACTTTTTCCATTCCAATTTGGATGTCTTTTGTTTCTTCTTCTTGTCTGATCACTGTGGCAAGAAGTATGTTGAATAAGAGTGGTGAAAGCAGATATCCTTGTCTTGTATCTGATCTTAAGGAGAATACTTTTATTTTTTGCACATTGAGAATGATGTTAGCCATAGGATTTTCATATATGGCCTTTATGTGCGGTATGATCCCTTTATTTCCACTCTGCTAAGAGTTTTTATCATAAGTGGTGTCGGATTTTAACAAATGCTTTTTCCACATCTATTGATATGATCATGTGATATTCATGTTTCATTTTGTTTATATGATGATTCACATTTATTGACTTGTGAATATTGTACCAACATTGCATCTCTGGGATAATCGGGCTTGATGGTGGTCTATGATCTTTTTGATACATTACTGGATCCTGTTAGCTAATATTTTCTTGAGGATTTTAGCATCTTTGTTCATCAGGAATATTGGCCTATAGTTTTCTTTCTTTGTTGTATCTTTTTTTTTGGAATTGGGATAATATTAACCTCATAGAAAGAAATTGGAAGTCTTCCTTCTTCTTGATTTTTTTGGAATTCTTTGAGAAGGATCAGTGATAAGGATTATCTTTGAATATTTGGTAAAATTTGCCTGTGAAGCCATCTGGTCCAGGGCTTTTGTGTGCCAGGAGGTTTTTGATTACTGCTTTGATTTCATTCACTGTTATTGGTCTATACAGACTTTTTGCTTCTTCCTGAATCAGTTTTGTGAGATTGCATGTTTCTATTTAGAAATTTGTCCATTTTACTCAGGTTGACCCATTTCTTGGCATATAGCTATTCATAGTAATTTCTTATATTACCTTGTATTTCTGTGATATCAGTTGCTATTTTACCTCTTTTATTTCTGATTTTATTTATTTGGGCCCACTCTCTCCTTTTTAAAATTTTTTTTGATAAGTCTGGTTAAAGGTTTGTCAATCTTGTTTATCTTTCAAAGAACCAGCTCCCAGTTTCATTGATCTTCTGTATTGTTTTCTCAGTATCTATGTCATTAATTTCAGCTCTGATCTTGATTATTTCCCTCCTTCTACTTGCTATGGGCTTCCTTTATTGTTGTTTTTCTAGTTCTTTTAGGTATAGTGTTAGATTGTTTATTTGAGATTTTTCTTGCTTCTTGAGACAGGCCTGTAGTACTGTGAACTTTCCTCTCAGAACTGATTTTGCTATGTCCCATAGCTTTTGGGTTGTTGTGTGTTCATTTTCATTTGTTTCCAGGTATTTTTGATCTCCTCCTTAATCTCATTGGTTACTCATTGATTATTTAATAGCATGTTTTTTAGCCTCCAAGTATTCAAATGTTTTTGAGTCTTTTTAAATTGAGGTTGATTTCTAATTTCATGCCATTGTGATCTGAGAACATACTTGAAATGATTTCAGTTTTCTGAATTTGTTAAGACTTGTTCTGTGACCTAACATGTGGTCTATGTGCACTTGAGAAGAATGTATATTCTTCTTCTTTGAGGGTGAAATGTTCTGTAAATATCAATTACATCCATTTGATGGTATATGTATGTGTGTGTGTTTAATGCCACTACATTCTTGTTGGTTTTTTTTGTCTGGAAGGTCTGTCCATTTCTGACAGTGGGGTGTTAAAATCTGCTATTATGACAATGTTCTTGTCAATATCTTCCTTAAAGTCCACCAAGATTATTTATATATTTAGATGCTTCTGTATTGGGTGCATATATGTTTACAAGGGTTATATCCTTTTGTTTAATCAAACCCTTAAGAATTATGAAGTGACCTTCTTTATCTTTTTTATAGCCTTTGTTTTGAAGTCTATTTTGTCAGATATAAAGATTGCTATACCATTTTTTATTTTGTTTCCATATGCATGAAATATTTTCTTCTATAACTTTTCTCTTAGCCTGTGGAAATCTTTTGCTCCGAGGTGGGTTTCTTGTAGACAGCATACGTATGGGTTGTGTTTTCTTACCCATTCAACTACTCCATGTCTTTTGATTGGAGCACTTAATCCATTTACATTAAGATTTATAGATACATGGTTATTTATTGCCATCTTTTTATATCATACCTATGCTTTTCTATTTCTTCTTCTTACAGAAGGCTTTTACTATTTCTTGCATTGCTAGTTTGATAGTAATGAACTCCTTTTACCTTATTTTATCTAGGAAGCTCTTTATTTGTCTTTCAATTGTAAATTATTTCCTTGTTGAATGAGGAATCCAGGTAGCATGTTCTTAACTTTCATTATCTGAATATTTCTTACCAATCTCTTCTGGCCTATAGTGTTTCCATTGAGAAATCAGCTGAGATTCTAATGGGGGCTCCAATGTATGTAACTGACTGTTTCTCTCTTGTTGTCTTTAAAATTCTCTTTGTCTTCAATTTTAATTTTTTTGCCAAAATTAATTTTTTTCATTTTAATTATGATGTGTCTTTGTGTTGGTCTCGTTGGGTTCATCTTTTTTTGGGACTCTCTGTTTTTCCTGGACTTGTGTGTTCTTTTCCTTCACCAGATTAGGGAAGTTTTCTGTCATTATTTCTCCAAAAAGCTTCTCTATCCCACTCTCACACTCATCTTCTTCTGGCACTGCTATCATGTAGATATTGTTACACTTGATGTTATCCCAAAGGTCCATTAGGCTTTCCTCTTTTCTCTTGTCTCTGTTATTTTTTAATTTTTTTCTTTGGGTGAATACTGTCATCTTGTCCTTTAATTCACTGATTCTATCCTCTGCTTCATCTAACCTATTGATTCCTTCATCAAATTCTTCATTTTAAATATTGTAATCTTCATTTCTACCTGGTTCTGGGTGGTTTGTATATCCTTTTTAATGTTTACTATTTCTCAATTTCAGTTCTCACTGAGATCATCTATTTTTCCCTTAATGATGTTGAGCATCTTTATAACCATTACTTTAAACTCTGCATCTGGTATGTGTTGCTTCCATTTCATCTATATGTTTTAATTTTTTGGGGGGGACTTCTGTTGTTCTTTTGCTTGGGACATTCTCTTTGGCACCCCACTTGATCATTGTGTGTTAGGTAGATGTGCTACATCTCCCAAACCTACTCAGCTTGTTTTATGATAAAGGTGTCTTGTGGGGGTTAGTTGCCCAATCGTTCTGCCCACCTGAACTCCGTGGTCCAGGAGTGTTTCTTGTGGGTTCTGTGACACCCTAGTTGTAGTTGTGTCTTAAATGCTGATGGCCTTTTTTAGATAGAGTTAGCCCTTCAGACTGGGTGACTGGGTAAGACTAACCCTCAACCTTGGATGCTGTGCAGTTGTTGCCCCTCGATGTGTTATTGTTCCCAGCAGGATCTGGCCTGAAGGAATGCCCCTTTGGGTGTACTGATTGTGTGGCGAGATGGTTTGAGCTTTGGTATGGACTGAAACCTACCACTGGTTTGTTGATTCTGGGTCCAGTTGTGTGTGTTTCATACAGGTTGCTTCCAGGTTATGTGTGAAACCAGCCCTATGGTGTCTATCTGCAACTACCAGGCTGTTCACTGCTTGTGTCTGTTCATTGCTTGCTCTAGTACTGTCAGTTTGTTTTTTATTTCAATCTTGCTGATTATAGTTTACCTGTTTGTTTATTTGGTTGATTAGGTTCCATTTATAGATGAGATCATATGGGAACTGCCTTTCACTGTCCGGTTTATTTTCTTAACCTAATGCTTTCCAGTTCCATCCATGCTCTTGGGAAAGGTAGTAGCTCCTTCCTTTCTGCTGCATAGCATTCCATTGTATAAATGTACCATGGTTTTTTGATAGTCTTCTGAATACTCTTCTGTCCTCCTCACTTCTTACCCTACCTCACTGAGCCTCAAGTATCAGAAAGAAATAAGGAAGTGCAGAAATTTTCAAATTATGTAATTGGAAAAGATGGAAGCATGGAAACACAAGGCTAGGTATATAGCATTTTGAACTTCAAAAATAATTTGGAAGAGATTAACCAAATAACATATATGTATATATGCATAACTCATAAACACAGACAACAGTTTGGTGAAGGTTGGGGGTGGGGCAGAGGCTGGGTGGAGGGCAGCAAAGGTTGGTAATGGTGGACATATGTAATAGCATTGACAAAAAAAAAAGAAAGAAGAATAATTTGATATACGTTCAGTCTACATTTATGCTTAATTTTGATTGATTCACCCTTTGGGTCATTTTTTCCCAGATTTAGTGAAATATAATTGACATATAGCACTGTACAAGTTTAAAGTATACAACATAATGATCTGACTTACATATATTGTACAATGACTACCACAAAAAAAGACAAATATGTTTCTTTCCTTGTGATGAGAACTCTTAGGATTTACTCTGTTAACTTTTATACATACCACACAGCATTGTTAAGTGGTCACTAAACCTATATATTTTTTTATCAATTAGAAATCGGAATCTCATTTGCTGCAATTTCTTTAAAAAATGTAGCAAAGTTAGTAGTATTTCCTGGCTTTCTCTATAAAAGCAGAACATAAGTAAGAAGAACAAGCCTTCGTCAGTTGAAGTCTCTTGTAGTTTACCTTGTATATTTGAGCCAAAATCATCAGTACATCTGGAGGTAAATTTAGAGTCTTATATCTTTCAAAATACTAAAAGCCTGGTGTAAAATCCAACAGGAAACGGTATTAATTTATTTGAATGTACAGTAAAAATCATGCATAAATTATGTATAGAATTTGTAGTCATTTTTGATATATGTAATATAGGAATCACTTTTTAAATTTGAAAGTACAGGCTATGATGTCAAAAAATAATAAATGAATTCTAGCTAAAACTTTTATATAACCTATACTTATTCTAAAAGTTAATTCCAAAAAAATTAAGCTAAAACATTTAAAACTTGCTTTAGTTTAAATAAAGTTTAATTCAGTCAACAGAAAAACAAAACAAAGCATTAGAGATATTTAGGCCTTGTATATGATCATGAGCTAAGAATGAGTAGTTATAGAATGACATACAATAACACAGACACATACACATATATATAGATACATGTGAATTAATATGAATATATGTGTGTATATATTTCATTTTACATTTTTATCACTTTGAAACTTCATATATTGCTTTTGTACATAACTCTTTAACAAAACAATTTGTGATGCTTTTTTATTCATTGACAATAATGTATTTTCACAGTGTTTAGAAAACTTACCAAGTCTACTATGTCATATGCTTCTCAATTATGGCTAGAGAAATATTGCCAAACTCCAGTCAAGTTGGAAGCAGAGGTAAATATGGCTCACCTCCTTTCACAACCACAACAAAATTTGCAAATAAACTATAAAACAACTATCACTCAGAATTACCAAAAAATTGAGCTGTATGGAGGTCTGAAAACCAAGGAATTAAAGAAATTGCATTCATCTAGATGGTTTGGAGAGGCAGAAGGGTGGAGGGGCAGAGCCACAGAGCCATGCAGAGACATGGGGATGTGGAAACGTGGAATGGGAAGTCCCACAACTACGTGTGGTGTATAAAAACCAGAGGGATACCTCAGGAGAAAGGGATCCCAGCCCCACACCAGACTACCCAGCCCAGGGTTCCAGTGCCATGAAGATAAGTTTCCACAACTTTTTAAGCTTCCACAATTCCCTGGTGGGAATTGGGGTGGTGGAAGAGACTGCTGGATTCTCAGGCATCCATTCATAAAGGGTCCGCAGCAGACTCAGGACTTCCTCAGACTCGTTCCCTCTGGGCTCCAGCACCAGCGCAGCTGCTGGAAGGGCACCCAGGGCATACAGGGAGAAACTGGTGTCTGGCATCAGGGTGCTTGTTGGGGAATAGTTTCCTCCTGGACAAAATTCCAGAGGCCAGGCAGTGGCATTGTCCCCTTTATGAGACATCTCCCACACAGAGACACAGAGTGGTGACATCATATTGGAGACTCCATCAACCTGGCTCACACAGGTTTCCCTGACCTGGCAATTACCTAAGGCTCCATCCCAACCAACTTACCATTGCTCTTTTATACAATGGGCTATGCTACTAAGACAGGGAGTCAAAAGAAGTCTACCTAATGCTTAGAAACAAACACAGGGAGGCTGCCACAATGAGACAAAGAAACAAACAAAGTTAAAGAACAGAACAAAACTCCAGAAACTTCTATGTCTAAATGAAATAGACATAAGCGAGCAATCAGATGCAAAGTTCAAGACACTGATTACAAGGATGCTCAAGGAACATAGTAAAGACCTCAACAGCACAAAATGATCCAGTCAGAACTGTCTGGATCAAAACAGTCATACAGTTTTCCATGTCTCTACATTGTTGGTGGGAATGCAGACTGGTGCAGCCACTCTGGAAAACAGTATGGAATTTCCCTAAAAAAATAAAACTGCCTTTTGATCCAGCAATCTCACTTCTGGGATTATGTCCTAAGAACCCTGAATCACCACTTCAAAAGAACTTACACACCCCAATGTTCATAGCAGCATTATTTACAATAACCAAGTGCTGGAAACAACCAAAGTGCCCAACAGTAAATAAGTGGATCAAAAAGCTGTGCTACATTTACACAATGGAATACTACACAGCAGAAAGAAAGAAGGAACTCCTACCCTTCATGACAGCATGGGTGGAACTGGAGACTGTTATGCTAAATGAAATAGACCAGAGGGTGAAATACAAATACCCTATGATCTCACCTACAAGTGGAACCTAATCAACAAAACAAACAAATGACCAAAATAGAACCAGAGACATGGAAATAAAGAACAAACTGACAGTGACCAGAGGGGAGGGGAGGGGGTTAATGGGGGAACACGGGAAAGGAGCAAGCCAAGGAACATGAATAGAGGGCTCATGGGCCCGGACAATGGTGAGGGATAGACTGTGGGAGTTTGGGTGTATGGGGCAGGGGGGAGCATTGGGGAAAAAAGTGGGACGGCTGTAGCTGAACAACAATAAAAACAAACAAAGCAAAAAAGCCCCAGGAAGAATAAAAAAGAATCCAAGGAAACAAGGATAGGACAAGGAGCCCCTGGGGTAACTTCAAACATACCAACATTTGAATAATAGGGGTGCTGGAAGGAGAAAAGAAAGAGGAAGAAATTGAAAATGTTTTTGAAAAAATAATGAAAAGAAACTTCCCTAATTTGGTGAAAGAAATAGACATACAAATCCAGGAAGCATAGAGAATCTCAAACAAGATGGACCCAAAGAGGAACACACCAAGATACATCATAATTAAAATGCCAATAATTAAAGGTAAAGAGAGAATCCTAAAAGCAGCAAGAAAAAAAGCTGATAGTTACCTACAAAGGAGTTCCCATAAGGCTGTCAGCTGATTTTTCAAAAGAAACTTTGCAAGCTAGAAGGGGCTGGCAAGAAATTCAAAGTGATGAAAAGCAAGGACCTACAATCTAGATTACTCTATCCAGCAAAGCTGCCATTTAGAATGGAAGGGCAAATAAAGTGCTTCCCAGACAAGGTAAAGCTAAAGGAGTTCATCGTCACCAAGCCATTATACATGAAATGTTAAAGGGGCTTATTTAAGAAAAAGAAGAGGATTAAAACTATGAACATTAAAATTGCAATAAATTCACAACTATCAACAATTGAATCTAAAAACAAACTGAGAAAATAAGCAGAACAAAACCTGAATTATAGATATGGAGATCATTTGGAAGGTTATCAGTTGGGAGGGAGAAGGGGGATAATAAAGGAAAAGGTGCAGGGATTAAGTCAAATAGGTAGGTACAAAATAGACAAGGGGAGGTTAAGAACAGTCTAGGAAATGCTTGTATAAATGCTTGTATACAAGCATGTATAAACATATTCACATGTACATATAGCCATCAAAACACATATCTGTGATGCTTAATTATATGTGTCAATTTGAACGAGAAATGGAGTGCCCAGATTAAACATGGTTTCTGAGTGTGTCTGTGAGGTTGTTTCCAGACGAAATTTATATAATACTTGAATTGATGGACTGAGCAAAGCATTATCCAATCCAGTGAATAAAACATAAAAGGCAGAAGAACGGAAAATTTGCTCTCTAGCCCGACTGTTGAGCTGAAACATCATCTATCCTGATTTGGATTAGGACTTACACCACTGACCCTCCAGTTTTCAGGACTACTTCACCAGCTTTTCTGACTGCAGACAACAGGACCTGGGACTTCCCAGCCTCCATAATAGCGTGAGCCCATTCTTTATAATAACTCATATGTATGTATGTGTGTATATATATACACATTTGTTTTATATATATAAATATATACATATAAATATATAAATAAAGTCTATATATATAATATATATTTGTTTTTCTGGAGAAATCTAATTCAATATTTTTTAGGGACTATGGTGATATATAAATAATCTGAATCAAGAAGACATATACTCAGTGCAGATAATACCTTCTTTTTTGTAGGACCTATTACTATATTTCTATTAACAGCGATTTATTGCCGTATGAGGAAAAAGAGAGCAATATGTTTGTTAAATGACAGAAAACTCTGTAAATTTAGTTTTTCCCTCTCCATAATTTTAAAAAGTAGCAAAAGTAATGGTCTTGGTGAAATAACATCAGGGGTTGGAAGGGATAAAACAGGTCTGTTAATTTTACTTACTAATAGAATAAATTCTTAAACTTCTTAAACTATATACATACATTTTTTTGACAAAAATTTTAAGTAACATTCAAGCTTCTGTCTCATTTATTTAGTCACAGTTTAATTGTGAATTCTTCCAGGATGCAGAGCTGCTTCTCTTTACTTTTTAAAGGGCCCGCTGTGTGCGTGAATAATAAATAGCAACACAGAGCGTATGACCAGGGGCCAATACACAGTACACACACACCAGCACCCAAAACAGGTAGAAAGTCTTGAACAGACTGAATATTATATGAATCACACTTAAAATATCATCTTTCAGTAGCAAAAACTTCTTTAGTAACTTTGCTACTAAAAGATATTGGGTAGGGAGGGTGAAAAGTTTCAACTGGGTTTTACACTTGGGCTGCTTTGTAATTGTGTTTAAGTTTATGCTTTACTTCAAAGAATCCAAAGTAGAAATGATGCTATGTGAATCAGGTATTGTTTACACTGTGAAAACTACATGAAACTCCAATCAAAAGACCTACTCAGAAAGAGGCAGAAATGGACACAAGGGGAAGAAACATACAGCATAATGCCTTACATTAAAAAGAAGTGTTTGGGGTTTGTATATTTCTTTTTTCATATAACTATCTTTTCTGTCACAGTCTTTTTGTGATTGACTGACCTGCAACTGGCCTGGACTGAGCAGGATAAGCGGGTGTCTGCAGTAATCACAGAGAGCTAGGAGAGCTCTTGAGAGAGAAGCAAAATGGCAACAGCTCTTCTCTAGGAAGTACTGGACAGTAGTCTTCCTGTCTTTCACCTCACTTTTCACTGTAGATTAAAAAAGAAAACAAAAACAAAAGAAAATCTCTATTTCCAACTGCAAGCTCCTTCCTATTTTAGAGTGCGGAAGGGTAGGGGAAGAGTCTGTCTCTTCCAAACAAATCCGTCTGGCAGTACATCTATTCTAGCAGTTTTGAATCTCAGCTTCACTTGGTAACAAGAATCCTGATTCTGACTCCTAAAGGCCGCTCAGCTCTATGTACAAAGGATAAGAACAGCTAAACAGTCAGCCACTTTGATCCCTACAGCAACCTCTCCCCCTTTCTCCCTGGAGATTTCCTACAAGGCATATCATTTTTTCCTTGTCTAAATCCAAACATTTTTAAAAGCAAGGACCATGCGTCAAATCGTTTTTTTTCTTTTTCACTTCTTTTAGCAAAAATAATGCAATAAACATACTAATTATTTAATAAACTTTGGCAGAAGAGGAAGTTGTCTATAACTGCCTTGAAAACTGGAACATGATTTTGTTCTTCTAATTACTCTGAGATGTTTTTCTCAAAGTTTTGATCTTACTGGACTTGCTGAAACCTTCTGTCCTAAAGTTACAAGGGTTTGGTATAATTCAGACATGTCTCAAAACCAGAAAATGACATTTGAATTAAGAACAACAACAACAACAAAAAAGCACAGGAATGTCATTATTCACCTATGGTGCAGGTAATAGTTTCTCCTAAAGTTGTGATGCCCCACTCTTTGCAGCAATGTGTAGTACATGACTTTACAAAAGAATATTTCCAATTTCTCCCATTCTCTTTTAAGTCAAGAACTTTATTTCCTGAAGCCATGGCACAGGAAGTAGACTTCAGCAGCTGTGATCTGCTGGGTGGACTAGATATTACTGAAATTCATTTAACTTAAACATACATGATAATCACCCAATATACTATTGCAATAAATAGTTATCTTTTAAATCAACTAAAACGAGAAAAGTAAAATATTTTATTTTATCTTCATGTACCTTTTCCCAGTGCTTTTTCTCTTTTTATTTAATGTAGATTCTTTATGACCTATGTTATTATTTTTATACCTAAAGAACTTTCAAAAAACATTTCTTATATGACTTGTCTGCTGGCAATAAATTTTCTGTTTTGGTGCATGAAAAATCCTTTTATTTGTCCTTCACTTTTGCAAGGTGGCTTCTCTTGATAGAGAATTCCAGTGTGATGGTTTTTACCTTCCAATATTTTAAATGTTTTACTCCATTCACCTCCTGCTTGCAAGGTTTCTAACGAGAAGTCCCTCATGAGCCTTATTCTTGCTCCCGTACACGTAAGGTGACTTCCCCCTCTATCTTCTCTTAAGATGTGCTTTGGTCTTTGGTCTTCTGCACTTTGAATATAATATGCCCTAGTACAGAGTTTTTTGGTATTTTTCCTGTTTGATATTCCTATGCTTCCTAGATAAATGTTTAGGTGTCTGCTGTTAGCTATGGAAAATTATTAATTATTATTAATATATTAAATATATTCTCCTCTAGTCTTTATTGTC